>CM017569.1:22476668-22529168 GCA_007844125.1 Sinonovacula constricta | reverse complement strand
GCAAAATTGCTCAAGCTGTTTGAGTAGCTCATATTGGCAAGATCGTATGGATCCATTAACTATCACGCTAGGTAATCCGACCTTATTTATCAGTTGAGGCAGAATTGTTTTAACGTATCTAAGTTTGTTATACCAGTTACAGTATTATTGCAATAAACTGATGGATTGTTTACTAATTGTGTTTATTTACCTTAAAGATACATTTGATTGTAAATGCATCTTTAAACAACAATCGTATGGTATCCATGATATAGTCTGTTGTAGTTATGGTGCATTTCTGTTGTGGACACGTTTGGATTCAGATACATGTGTTTGCCTTAAAAAGTTTGTTATTTTTTGGCTATAGAGTTTCATTATTTTTATGTTAGTGCGACAGTGGCTGACACTTCATCTTTCATAGATTTAGGTAAGTTCATAACTATCGATATATAAACATGAATGTCTTCGCTTTCGTCGTTTGAATGTTCACTATACTTTATTTCCGTTTTCTTTTTGTTCCACTTAATATATTTAATTTAATATTCCGGTAATTTCGCATCTGGTAATTTAACAGTGCATCTTTATTATATGGTTATAATCTTGTATTTTTATATAAACTATTTGTATACCTTTATAATCTTATTGTACATGTCTATTTGATTTATCGCAGGCACACATATGTTTTGTATAGTTGTTCAAAGACGATGAGCTGTAATGCTTAAGACTTAATACAGTTTGGTTCTGTTCTTTGTTAATTACTATGCATACAATAGTTTTAAATAATTAATTTAACAATTATTGTATGTTTATATTCGTAATTAAAATTATAAGATTCTAAGAATAATGCTTGTGAACACAGAAGCATGTACTTATACATATGCGTGTGTTTATGATTCGTTATTGACGCATTTGTTATTGTGTGGGTGGGTGGTATTGAATGAAGCTTTCTCATTTATTTGATTATTATGTATTTTCCCGTTGATATTGTGAACATGTTCTAAACATAACTGTTTTTTTTTATGTTTGGACAGTTTAAAAAAGCTACGTTTTATATTTTAATAAATGTGATATTATTTAGCTTTAGGCAGAATGTAACTGGTAATAACAACCGGACTCACTAGTGTTAAAACTTAGGGATAAACAAAATCCAGAAAGTTGACTTCGTCGTGATATTTGGACAAGAAATAATTGTCTATGCTTAGTATTGATTAAATACTATTTGTCCCTTGATATAGGCTGTGAAGCTATCATGAAGGTACCACATAATTCGAATTGATGGTATTGACTTTAAGTTTCATTTTTTCAATGTGCTCTTAACAGTTGTAATTATGCCATTTGAGGCATAATGCTTGTATTACATTTTTGTTTTTGACCGATGGTGCGTTGTTCTATCCAGACAGTCGTCTAGGTGGCTGTGTGTGTGTGTGTGTGGGGGGGGGGGGGGGGGGGGGGGCTATTAACAGGACGTCGCTAATATAACCCCAACAGTGTCAATGCTATATAAGCAACAAGAACAGAATGTGTTGTCAAACATTATGATTATATATAAGATATTTCCATTGTGTTTTTATTGCCCTTTATGTTACGGAGGTTAAGATTTTCATTCATTTTCACCAAGTTATTTGAATGTTTTAACGTCCTTTAAAAGAACAAGTGAAATACAAAATATGTGATATATGATTAAACTGATTTTCATTTTGCAACATTTAAACAAAATAGTACTGACTGATATAAAATATGTAAAACGTCAACTTTTGGAATTTATTTCATTATAATCATTTATACATTTTATTTATGAAAATATCTTCACTTAGTTAACTTAACACTGATTGCTTAAAAATGTCACAAAAAGTCATACAGATGTTTCCATTTTATTATTAAACTACTTAAAATATATTATAAAATGCTCCTTCTGTATTTCCAAAAAGTAAGTTTTTATAAACAATTAAACATACATACAAATGAATCAAAGTTTATATGGGAAAAGCACAACAGTACAAAAATCATTTAAAAAAAAATCGAATTAAGTGGACAAAGGAGATTAATATGATTAAAAATAAATCTTAAATATCCTTAATTAAACTATAATTTAACAAATATTGTTATTTACTTCGTTAAAACATAGAAATGCAATGAAGAATTGTAAGTTAATGATTTAAACAAACAAGGACATATTTGTTGCAACACTAAGTACATTTTATTTACTTTTGCCACACTTAACTACCATAGTTATTTTAATTATATGTTATTAATGCCTTTTATTAATTGTAAACTTTTAGTATAATTATATCAACAAACAGTTAAATATTTTTAACGAACAAACAAATTAAAATCTTATGAATTCTAAAAGATTAAAGAAAACTGCCTTAGTGTTTTCCACGCTTTGTATAACCAAACTTTTCTTTGTATGCTAATCAAAGAAACTGATTATCATTAATTGGCCGACAAAGGGCATTTAATTGCCTGGCATTGTTTCATCCATAAAATCAAAGCTTATCCATATTGTCGCGAGGTAGGCGGTCGCTGTCATCTGCTAGGGACAAGGACCCGAAATAACAACGTGCCCTTAATTGGCATGTGTTAATTGATGCGCTTATTGTCACATATGTCACAAACAGTGGGCGGTGCTTTATGCTGACCCAGATATTATAGTGACGTCCGTGTAAAGCTTCCTGTATTCTTCATTTCAGTGTGGACTCGAAGACAGTGGACAAGGGAACTCCAGACAGCGTGAGTAACCTTTTTTGTTTTAAAATTGCCTTTTTATTTTGATATATCATTATATTTTCCTAGTAATTAATGACACGACACGAAGCAGACAATTTCCGTTAGCATGTTACTTTTTATTAAGACAAGAAGCAATGTTACTGCAGGTAGTTTTTTGATGTCAGTTATTAAAAGTTATAATAAGTAAAGCCGTCAATTATTATGAAGATTACTGTCGAAAATTTATATTTTTGCAGATTTTACATCATCAATTAACTCTTTAAAAACTCGTTACATAGCTTCTAAAAGACACTAATCTTCTATAATCTAGATTGTTTTTGTCCTTGTGGTAGTTTATTTTTGATGTGATGGTTTGGAGTTTATCGGATTTCATTAAACGGATTGTCGACAGTCATTTTGTTTCATTTGTAACACGATAACTATACGTAATGACTAAGTGACTATTTTAATTGTTAACATTATCTTTACAAGTAACTAAGCGATAGCGACAGTAAAATTAGATATACTTAATCATTTTGTTTCATTGTTTCATATCATTTAAATCTCGCAACAATGTGATAAAAAGCACCAATACATACACCTGTCATTAATGTATGTATCAAGACACATACGGATTTAACTATACATTTTATATACCACGTTACCCTTATATCGACAGTTATATCTTTTGGACATATAGAGAAACAACATTTGATTACATGAAATGATGCTTACAGTTTTGACGAATATCAGCCAGCATCAAATTTTATCAACTGACAGCGGCTAATCGTTGACACTAGATATTTTCACTAGTATTATGTTTTAATTTTCACTTATATTTCACTTATATTATACATATACAACTTCACCTTTATATATTATTATTCACAACGAACCTTTCGTATACTGAACACACAAAACTAATATGATCAGTAATGTGAGGGTTGAAAAGCTCCCAGATAATGTTATTATTAGATTATTTTTAGGAAATTATCACATCTGGGGAGTTCATAACCTATAATTTTTTCAACATGGGGCTAATCGTTTTTAAACTGTTGTGATAACTTATTTTAGAGCGATTCGTTATTGTGGTGAATCGCAATCAAGTTGTCAAATTATGTGAACAATTTGAATTTTTTACACTTAAAAATGCGTTCAGCCAAATATCAAGGTTGGAATTGATTTACAATATTTTCTACAAGTGAAATCAATCTAACAATTATAGTACATACTTAAGTTCAATATCAAAATAATATTAAATATCGAGATGTATAAAATGATACTAAAATTCAATCTTTTTGATATTTTTAAGCCTTTTGGCTAGTGAGTAATATTGCCATTTATTAAAATATTCTCAGTTTGAATTTTTGTAGAGGCCAGATAAGTATTTTGTGATAAGCTTAGCATATGTATGCTAATCATATCAGCCAATTAGTTGTATGTAAATACATTTTCATGCTAAATTCGAGTACAGTGTTTGCACATTAACACGAATGGATTCAAAATAGACCGAGTTTCAAAGAATTAAAAACAAAGCCAAACTATTCCACATTTGCAGACTAGTTAAGCCAGATATCACGTGCATCTTTATGATCCTTTATTACATAATCATAATCATTCACTTAGTACGCTTAAACAATGACCAATAATTTGCGATAATTAGCGCCAGACTTGTTCTGGTGGTTGTGATTGTTGTGTGTCTGTGTGTGCGGGGATGGGGCTGGGGAGTAGCACGATGGTATGGGAAAAAAGAAGCAGAAATACTTTTTTGATTTATCACCGACTGCAGATTAAGACCCCGCTGTGTTAAATCTGTTGCACGTCTCCTGTTGTAGGAATATAGTATTTGAATGTGCATGGCTAAACAACTTTTCCGGTTTTTGGTTCGAGGAATCGGTAACTGTTTCTAAGAATCAGTTGTTGGGTTGTTTTTTTTTCAAATCGCAGTAAACAAATATGACATGTTATAATGTTATTGCACACAGATAAGACGTACAAAAATTTCAACGATGTATACAATTATTGTACATCTATTTGCCAAAAATTTTAAGATGATTCTGAAAATTATTTTTATTCCAACTAAACCTAGCGTATGTTATGATTGTTTCAGGAAGTTTGTTTAATGATGATATGCAAATAGTTTTGGTTTTATTGTGATGTGCATGTCAAGTTTATCATTCATTCCGGAAACTACTGACACGATACACCAAGTACTAATACACAGTCTTCTAGCAACCTAGGACTATTGTCAAATTATGATCATACAATGTGTATTGCGGCAACGGTAGCAGATATCGCCCCTCAGCCACCTCCCCTGTCACACACTTCCCTGCCACCAAGCGGAAGCTAGTATGTCACGAACTACTGTTTGGCACCTTAACAACACACGAGTGATCGCCAGCTAACCGTAATCGACCAAATAACTGGCGCTTACACTTTGTCGACCTCGTGTATCATAACACGATCGCCGAAACGAATCCAAGTTGTTTCATTAAGAAAATGCTATGAAATGGGTGGTCCTATTTAAAGAAATGGGTACTGACGTGTTTCTTTTTCTCGATTCAGGCGAACCTTTTTATATATGATGAAAATAAAGTTGAGAGGCTTTTGTTATATAAACGAAAATCATTTTTAACAATAGAATGTACACAATTTACTTGTTTATTTGCTTTTTTAACAGTAACCTTTTTCACATTTAAATTTTTAGTTGTAACAATGTTACAATAAGATATGATGAAAATAAAAATAATTAAACGAGAAAATATCGCCAAATGTTAAATACGCAAGTAGCATAACTTTATCCGAAAACATTTCTTGGACTAAATGGATCAACCAGCAACATAACTACCACCATTACCTGGTTTTCCTATCACCCAATCTTGTTTTAATAATTATCATAATGACGTATAACCTTTTACTGTAGATCCTCGCCATGTTACGTTTCACCCCCGGAAAGACATCTGACGCCATGACAGATCTTAGCGCAATCATCACCCCGCCGCTCAAGGGAGACAACTACACTTTTGCTGACACTCCTACAGCCGGCTTTGATGAAAACACGGACTTGGACGGTTCGTACACACAGGTATGCAAATGAAAGCTTCAGTCGTTTAAAACTTAAATCACATAAAATATGTTTAAATATTCGCGGTCCCAATATCAAAATAGTTCCGATGCCCCTGCAGTAAGATCTTCTGAGAGATTCTCGGTAGGGCGTTTTATTTAAAAATCATAAACAAATACAATGGACACATAGTATGTTATTATTGCTTCATACAACTCAACAATAAAGAAGTGTTTTTAAAATATGAAACATTTCGTTTTTTATACATCATTTTACCAAATGTGCAAAATAACTGTCAAACATTGTCATATTTTAGGATTTGATCCTAAATAGTGTCACTTTAGGAATTCTCATAAAATTTTAATGCACATTATCGGCGCTCGTGTTAATGTTTTAAACATTATTTCAGTAGTTGTTAAATAGTGTATGAGCTAGCACTATATTGTTAAACATTGCTTGAAAGTATTTATTTTTACGAAGAACAGAAATGTTCGATTTCGAAGAAGCAAAATTGCCATGAAATTATTTTTTTCAAGGTAAATCTCGCAGAACTTTGATTTGCGATGTTTATACAACGGTAAACAATTAAATTGAAACAACAAAACACACACACACAAATACAACACCCCAGACGTCCTGTTAGGTTCTGTCATATACAGTCATTTTCATACATGATATGGTATTCCTAATCTCTTCTACAGACCCGACCTCTTGGACGATTCCTGTCGTTTGACGTCAAGAGAAGCCTGTTCTCTCACAAGCGCCCTCTAGAGGAGGTTTCCATAGAGGCCGACGACTCTCCCGCCACCAAGCGTCTGAAGGAGACAGAGAACGCTCTCGGATCTTTCTCGTTAGAGGTAAGTAATTAACTAGACGGAAACATCTACAAAGTAACATTTTCAGAAATGCAACAATAAATTATTTACATTCTCAACCTAATCTACTTATTTACAATTAATATACAAACCTTTGCACGTAAAAGAAGCACACTTTAGATTGAACACACAAAAATCTTACCTTTTAATTTGTTCAACATCTATTAAAGCTTAATTTCATCGGTGTAAACATTGTTGCTCTGGTTTCAGTGCGGCCCTGTGACGGACATCAAGATGGTTGTACATCGACTCTCCACAGAGGAGGATCTAGTAGCGGATGGTACCCGACCTCATACTCTACCTACAATAGCCGGGAAACATCGTGACCTTAGGGCTATCACGTCACAGACGGTAAGTTTCCGCTACAACATTAAGTTAGTAATACATGTACGTAGACAAATGGTATTTTTTGCAGTTCTTTTATTGCTATCACCGCCAGCAAGTGCCACCATTTGCAATTAAATACATTAGTGAATTATGGCTTTGGAATGACCTTTTTCTGTCGCCAAATACCCTATGTTAACCTTTATCATTTTGTAGAGCGAATAATTAAATGTTCAAAACAAGTAAAATGTAATTTTATTCATCTTATTTACTAAAACCAAAATTCGCTTTCGTCGCCATAGCCGATAATTTCATCGGATATTTCCGTTAAACACTCGGAAGTACTAGTTGTCGTCAGTGTTTTCCGACAGTGGGAATTCTACATTTGTGCTGTTCCTTACTACTTGTTAATGATCTACTTTTTCTTTCCGAATAACACAAAAATGGCTTTTCTTTCTCTCGAGTCGGGCTTCTTCGTCCGCCAGTTTTATTTACGAATTAAGCGCCATGGCTAATTTAACAACTATGGATAAACAGCCGCTATATATGTCATACATGGATCTGAAATTTGATTTGCACCAAATGTAATGATGAAATTCCAAATCATATATAACGTTAACAAACAGCGGTATTTATTAGTTCTGTTAATACTTAAATGTATTCAATAACCTTTGTCGATGATAAAGATGGCATAATTACATTTGACTGCTCTCTGTGACCTTTGGTCGACCACATGCATTTGTAAAATTAAAAATGGAAATTGGAATCGATCGTATTACA
This sequence comes from Sinonovacula constricta, assembly GCA_007844125.1. Taxonomy (NCBI): domain Eukaryota; kingdom Metazoa; phylum Mollusca; class Bivalvia; order Cardiida; family Solecurtidae; genus Sinonovacula; species Sinonovacula constricta. The sequence goes on along the minus strand of CM017569.1, from coordinate 22,521,440 downwards.
ACTCGCGCACGTTTCCTTTTTTCGAATAAACGAGCATAGTAGTGGATAGCCAACGTATTATTTAGTAATATGTTTTTATTATTTTGTAGATGAAAGACGTGTTGAGCGGTTGCTACAGCGATGAGATAGACGAAGTGACGATCATCGACTGTCGATACCCATACGAATTCGATGGTGGCCACATACAGGTAAAACACGTCGCTTGAATTTTCTTTGTTTATATTTTACTGTATTTTTTCTATATATATATTATTTTTGGATGATTCGATACAGTACAGTACTTTCTATAATTTAAATTCAAATTAAAAAAAATCAAAATCGAATCCGTATAACAGAGATCTGAATATATATATATATACACACACACACACATATATATATATATATATATATATACATATATACACACATATACATTTATAGAAAGTACTGCACTGTATCGAATCATCCCAAAATAATTGCACCAACATTTTTATAATATATTTGCTTCATTATTTATTTATATATAAATACTTATATAAAACTGATCAATTTAATTGATGAACTCAGCTTAAACATAATTTATTCGATGAACTCAGCTTTAACATGATTTATTCGATTAACTCAGCTTTAACATGATTTATTCGATGAACTCAGCTTTAACATGATTTATTCGATGAACTCAGCTTTAACAGCTTATTTGAACAGTCCTGAATTTTGATTAAAACTATTAATACACTGAATAGGAATATTTAAAATAGATCTGTACTTCAAACTGAAAATGAATATTTAAAATCATTTGTGTAATTAATATATATTTTGTCCTTTTCCAGGGAGCCGTGAATCTCTACACGCGACCAATGATACGCCAGTTTCTGACGTCACGCCACACGGAAGGCGGAAGTGACAGACGTCACGTGATCATCTTCCACTGTGAATTCTCGTCAGAACGGGGACCAAAACTGTAAGTATATACTTTGTTAAGTCTTGGACATTCTGTTTAGTATTTTAGCTTAGTTCAAAAACTCCGTATTTTATGTAATGTTGTTCTGTCTTTTTGACCTTATTTGAACAGAAATCTGCGTAACTTTATTAAAGGTATAAATTTCAACAAATATAGGAGAATAAAAAGGAGATAAAAACACGATTGAGGCATCTATATGTTCTCTATGTGATAGCATTTCTAAGCAATGTGAATTTTATTATGCTTTAACATTTCAAATGTTCCTTCTGTACATAAGAAAGCAATACAAGTAGATTGAACACACAATTTAATGTGAAATCTAATGCTGTTTTTGTGCAGGTATCGGTATCTGAGATCCGAGGATCGAGCCCTCAACAAGGATGTTTACCCGCGCCTCAACTTTCCGGAAGTCTACCTGCTAGAAGGAGGTTACAAGGCATTTTTCCACGCACACCAGGTATACATACCTTAACAATTAATGGTGGTTTATCACGAAAGATACCAAATGTCTACAGGTTTTAGCTGGTTAAGACGAGTTCAGTGGTTAGATGGTATTAGTAATGAAATATTAAATACGCATTATTTTTATTTAGACGCATTGTGGTTTTCCGCTAAAATAAAAAATGAAAGAAGGCCTTAATCATTGCCAATGATCTTTCATTTGTAATACATATTTTGAATTTTGCTCTTGATAGCATTCCTACTATGGCATACAATTATCATACGTACTGTTATACGTATTATATTGAGCTATCACGGTCACAGAGATTACTGCCGTGCTTATTTTAAATTTAGAATTACTTGACATTTACAGGTTTGTACTGTCTAACGATAAATGTAGTCTTTAAAACAGTCTTATGAATTTCTGCAAAAATAATGCCTTCATTGCCGAAAACAGTAGGGAAATATTTAAATACATTGGACAAAGGCCAACTGATACGACCTTAAATGTTAGACTGTTTTTATAAAAATAAAGCATTGTACAGTCTTTTAACCGTTTGTGGATTTTTAGATTTTTGTTTTCAAGCTTCATTCATAATATTTATTTATTAATATTTATGGAAACGATGTTTTTGATAGACTGCAAGGAATGACAATTTCACTATTTTTTAGGACCTGTGTTTCCCCCCTACGTACCTTCCCATGTTGCACCAGGACTATACTGCCGACCTACGTCACTTCCGAGGAAAATCTAAGTCGTGGACAGCTGGGGACAAGTCCCACCTTTCGCGGACAAGCTTGAGATTCTAGGAAAGCTCATTTCTGGGTAAATAAAATGAGCATAAAAGGTGTTCCGATTGCAACATGAAGCGTTTCTGTGATATTGTTTCTTAAGTTATGTTCTTTTTCACTATTCTGTATAATTTCTTTTTCTGATCTATCACCGACAGAATTATGTTTCCATTGTTATGAAGTCATCCTCTTGCTGTGTTCTCTTACTATCTTTTTGGTAAATTATTTAGGTTTCTTTCTTTCTTTCTATAACTATCTTTTCTTTTTCATATTTTTCTATTACTTATGCTTCGGTCCTTTCCATGTCTTGAAGCGTTGATTGTTATGAAAGCTCCATTTTATTTTGTTATGTATTTGTTACTGATACAATGTAAAAAATGTACATACTTTTGTTCTAACTGCCTTTTTCCTACCGTCTTCTCATCTCCATCTTCACACTTTTTTATCTTTCTTTTGTCCTTATCGCATGTTTATTGAAAACTTAATAAATTTATTTATTATAATACTACCCGCTTGTCCTTTCTTGACTCCCCATGAAGGCGATATCCGAGTTTGTATTGTTTCACTCTCAAACAACCGAATGAAGTATAGCTGGCGGAAAAGATCCCGCTAAATGAAGTTTACTGATGTCCTACGTCTTTCTGTTAGCTTTTTTTATAAAAGAAGAAACATTCATGATCACTTACTTTATATATCACGATATATATTTACCGACATCCCTCTTCATAGTTGTACTGTCAATTTAGGTAATATACAAAATAGTTCTATTATTTTAGACTAAAATATTTCAGTAATTGACTAATTATAATATGTACTTGCATTTGATATTGGCAAACTGTCGGATACCACCTTTGTATTTTTTATGCGAAACGCTTCCACGAAAAAAAGGTATAGTCCAGAGACAGACGATTCGTTATATTGAACATCATGGTCGCAGTTGGTAAAAATACATTCTTAAAAATATTCCTTTTTAACCAAAACTATTAATAACAGATTAAAATATAAATCTGGCCAATTTTATATGTGAACGAGAGAATTCAAAAAAACCACCACCATCAACAAAAAACATCCCACTAGCTTAACAGGAGCTGAATCGAGTTGAAGTTTACCATGTCAGTGACCATTCGTTGCTACTCGGGTGTATCCGGATAAGTCCGACTTACAGGCCTCCGTAAGTAGTAGTAATACATAAAAAATCGCGCTTTGATCGAAACAAAAGTAAGTTTTTTGTTCGGAGTAGCTGTCTCGCCTAACTAACAAATGCTGACGCAAAGTCAGTCTGAAGGAATATCAAAGCTACTCTCATTGATAGAAATTCGAGACAACGTCATATATACAGTATTTTTTGCCTATGAATTTAATCAACCACACAGCACCGCGTTCAAATCTCTGATGTTGACTGCTCCGATCGACAAGACAGCATTTTCTTTAGATTATGGTCATGTCAAATCACCCGTAAATGAAGGCGTTGGGGTATAATATGTCAATGTGTTAAAACATGTAAAATACATTACTATTAGTGTCAGAAAGTTACTGCATTAAAACATTATCTATTCTGTTAAATTCTTTGTCCATTTCTACAACTTTCAACTGGACCAATAATGCGAAGTGGGGAAAATACAAAACATGAAGCTTAGTAAACATAAATCATTTTGTTTTTGTTTTAATGACAGTAGTGGTAAACGACTTGTATAAATACAACAATATGTAACAGGGACAGAATCATTTAAGAAGTTTGAAGAAATATGCTCAGTTTAAATATCCATGTTGCATAATATTTAAGTTGGTTTCAACGTAGATTATATTTCATAACTTAAAATATATGTTTTGTCAACTTCACCATCAGCTGGTAAATTTACTTGTTCAAAACCTTTCACTGTTTGTATACTCGTTTTCATGCGTTAAAATGCAAGCAGAATGCTCTTATACATTTATAATAAATCATATTTGTAATTAATTGTTTTACTATTACAGAAGCAGAAAATACACAGAGTATCATGATGTATATTGCTGATTCTTTAGAGAAATGACTGCAATGGGAATATGACAACACTATACAATGGCTTTAATGTGTGAAACAAATAATAGGCATTTTTATTGTATGTTCTGGAGCCTGTCCATTTGAAAATCTGCTGCCTCCTTGTTTGTACTTAAAAATTAATACAAAATTAATGATTAGAAAAGTGATGGAAAAATTATTTTCTTGGAATATAAAACAAAAAAATAAATACTGTACAATTGCCCTGTCCTTAACTATATATTTTTAGGTATAAATATTAACACAAGTCTGTAAGATGTAACCTTAATGAGCCAATTAAAAAAGATAATCGTTTCATTAAAATTCTAAAATAATTTCCAAATTGAAGAACTGCTATTAACATTGTGTTTTACATAAATATATAACAGATATAGCATTATATGATGTACATAACTGTTGGGAGTATGTACAAGCATTTACAATTGTATAAGTTTTATGATTTAGACAAGTTTCTCATAGAATCATTACCAGTATCTAATAAATTTCCATCTTGAAAGTTTTAATCAGAAATGTCTCATGACAAAAAGTTGGAAAATATAATAAATGTTACATACCTAGACATCTTCATACCATCTCTAAACAATCAATAAATGTATATATAAAATTTAATGCACAAGTTAAAATTATGTTTATTAAGATTAAATTATGACATGACCTCATTACTGCCACAACTATCTGAGTACAATACACACAACCAGTCAGCAACTTTACATAGGATTTCACACAATAGTCACAGAAATTCAATATTTTTTGACAAGATTTTGATTACTCTGTATTAAGCAACAAAACTTCAGACAAATATGTTGTAGCAATTTAAACCCCGTCAAAGTGATCTCATTTTCATACTTTTCTCATTGTGATTATTAACAATTTAATATGTGGACTTCCCTGTTGTAAGAAAACAGTTGAAGAGCTTAACTGGCTAATATGACTTGGTCACAGTGTACACCACCCATTGGACAAGATCAGCATTTCGAAAAGGGGTGCTGAAAACTTGAATACTTTCATTTTCTTATTTCTTACAATTGTTTTTTATTCAGAGAAAAAGTAAAATTTACAACGAGGAATTCTAACACAATAGCAAGAAAGACCATTCCATACAAACATTAAACAACTAATAATTATTAAGAATGTATCATTTTAACTAAATACAGCAGCAACTGAAAAACAAACTTATAATTACGTTCATAATAATAGTTTTAACAATAATAACATTGTTATTTGAATTTTTTAAATTCTTATTAATTTTACCCTGGTCAGTATTAATTGTTTTATTTAACCAAGTAAGACCTAATGACATATTAACAGTTTATTTATAGCCATCAGTTCCTGCTATAATCCAGCTAAATATAAACATCTATGATAGACACTTCTATTGCCATTAACCATTTTCATCGTAGGTAAAATGTAACTTTAAATATATAAAAAGTCAACTAACTTCTGGTAAATTACAGACATAAAATGTAAAATAAATGATAAAATTTATGAAGAAACAATTCTTGTTCATAATATAGTCACAAACCACAAACATGACAGTGGCAAAAAAAAAATAGAGATGTGAAAATATGATTAAAAATAGAGATGAAACAAAACAAGCAAACAAAATTTAACAATTATTTAATCCTTGGCCAAATGCGCAAAGTTAAGATCATGTATGAACTTATCTAAACGAAAAGCATTTATTCCACCTCACTTTTAGTAGATTAAAAAAAGAAGTAAAGAAATGGGCATGATTGCAAATTTTCATTCAACTATGTAAAGGGCAATATAAAAAAAATAAACTGAATACTTTATTTTGGAATTTTTTAGATAAAGAGTATTATACCTATTATACCATATAAAAAGAAGCATAATATACACTGTGCAGATAACAGCCATATTTGGCAAATGCCAAAGGTTTTCTTACCATTTGTTCAACAGACATTTTACTATTTTGAGAGACTTTAGACTTTATTGCTAGGTTTATGGCGATGTCTAACAAGTACAAAAGCTGTAAGGCCCAACAGTATAAACTAATAGAGATCAACTGCATGCATCTCATTGGTCAAATTTTTAATTTAACCAAAATCTAACCAATCATAGGGTTGAGAACGATCTCAGACTCAAGCTTGAAGTTTTATAACCCCGGGCCCTAAGCACCACTCCAGATGAACCATGGGTATGCCACATGCTATCCACCATGTAAACAAGAACATTATCATAGGATTGAAGGTAGTACTGTCCAAGTTATCAAATTTACACACAAAACAGATTATAATCCACAAATGTTGACTATAAAATTAATAATCAATTTTATTTATTAAAAAATATACTACCATGGCATTTTTTTTAATATAGAAAAGCTATATTTTGTCTTAACAAATACAGTTCAGCATTCAATTAGCCAATTCCATTTTGGGAATTTTGTACTATACATGTATAATCTTTTAGCAGCGCTTTTTTTTCATAATGACATTTCATTTAAACCTAAGCACAAATCATAAACACATTTTTTAAATGCAAAAAAGATATTTATAATTAACAACAGACTCCTGCTTGTTATTTTTCATCTGATTACAAGTTCTGGAAAGACACACAGCTGTGAAACAGGTAACAAATATATGTTTACATCATACAGCAATGGTAATAATGTGTCAGTAGAGTGATAATGATTGGACAAGGGGGTGATAAAAACAGAAATATTGAAACAAACGTCACTTATAATGAACAAAAATTGGTCAATGATGCTATGAAATGTGCAATGACAAACATGACTCCTTATAAAACCTTAGAATGGTTCATGTTGTTAACAATCAATAATATTTGTAGTCACCATCCTTTATCTAAAAGCAATGGCGCCTAGATGTGTTGACCGAGACTCAGCAGCAAACAGGGCAGATCCTCACAGCTTCCTGCATTTAAAACTACATATTGCTTTAAAAATAAAGAGAACAGGTCTGTTCAAGAAATGTAAATAGAACATTAAAAGATCAAGCTTAGTAATATAAACTTTAAAAGGTTATTTTCTTTAACGAAACACTCATACGAAACACTGAAATGACATTGCTCAAATGATCAAAGGGTATGATGCTGATGAGATGCAAAGTGAAATACATGTAAATATAATGTAATATATTAATGTTAACAATGAAAGAGGTACAGCTAAAGAATTTAACTCGTCATATTTGCAGATACTTTGCTTTTAGAAAGATGTTGGGCTATTTGCTTAATTGTATTAACATAAGAGTCACACAATAAGTCATTAAAGCTACATCCTGTTTTTATTTCTGAAGGACGACACTGGACACATCTTGTGAAGAACCTCCAGTACAATGCAGTAAAGACAATGAAGACCTTCCTACATTAAGTTGTCATCTTGATCAAGACTCTAACACAGGTGGTGAGGGGCCGAGTACATGTGGTCACTGAAATTCACCACTAGACCATTTCATGATTAAGCAGCATTTCTTTAAAATATCTGCATATATCAAGAGGTGGTTGTTTTCCTTAGGCTGTACTTCTACTGTATAATGTCAATGAAAGAGATGCACACAGGTATGTTCAAGTCCCATGTGCAGCTGGCTGCCCTGTGCGTTTGTTATGAGGTACCCATTTTAGGTTGGCGACATCAACCACCTTCGCATCACCGGCTGGACGTTTAGACATCTTATCAAGGAATTCATCAATCAGATCCTATGATAAATAAATAATTCGAAATAATAAATGTTTAAACATCTATCTTGTTAAATCTTTTATAAATAATATTGAATAGTATTCAGGATAACAATTTGACACATGTTCTCTATGGGACTGAGAAGATTCTATCAACAAATAATAAAACATCAAAGGACAATGACCAATTAAGTATGAAGATAAATTTCTTAGAACATTTGACAGTTTAATAAAAAATCATAAAAATACTCTGACATACAGCTTCCTAGTTTTCATCCTTAAACACGACACTATACAATCGCATTCAATGTATAAATGTCATGTGTTTAAAGTGTGATCATTCCCAGTCATGACCTAAATCTGAATGGCATTCACATAGTTCAGAATTATAGTCATAACAGCAGTATGACATAACTTGATTTTTTTATTTTTTTTATAGAATATAACACCAATGTAATTATAATCATCCTAGCCACATCCATTTTTATCTGGCAAAGAAGGAACCCAGACAATTGTCTTGGTTGAATAACTGCCTGTCAGCCAAAAGACCTCCTCACATGAGTTTTTTGTCCTGAATGGGACTCAAACCCAGGTCCTGTAGTCGGAGAAGTAACAAGTCCATGACTCTACAGAGCAGACCACGAGTGCCCTAAATGATTGCCATTATTCGGGTGGAAGCCCCACTACAAATAACCTGGTTAGACAATCCCCATTGATAAGAGTTACCAAGTTTATTTGAATGCAACAAAAAGATAATAGTAGAAACAATGAGTACACATACAGTAGAGCCACAATGAGTAAACAAATTCTTACTTGTCTTCTCAGCACCAAATGTTTGCCCTTCCAGTATTTCAACATGCCAAGGGCCTGTAGTGTGCTCACTATATCATTGGCATTGATTGCAGTCTCCAGGCTAACATCTGAAATGATAGAAGTAGAAAAAGAATTAGGCAACATTAAGATTAGAAGTAACAAAAGTTCAAGAATCAGATGCTGTGAAATAATTTTTGGTCATCTGTGTCTTGTTGGCAAATATACCAGGGTTGAGAGTTGTGATGCTCAGAAATTTAACCACAAAGACAGAAGGAATATAATTGTTGGTTGTGGCTAAATAAACCACATTTGTTTTTCTATAAGTTAAATATTGAGAATATTTGAGTCGTGTTACAATAGTATATAATCAATACAAGTTTATGTGATTTGCTGACAACTATTTAATATACAGCAATATGGAAACATCTCTGGTACATGTTAAGGTTCCTGCATTGTCATACATTACCTCTTTATAAAGACAATTCATAAATAGGACTGTCTACTGTTATGGAACTGAGGATAGGGGTTTGTATCTTGTCCCCGCCCCCCCCCCCCCCCACCCCCCCAATTATTTCTGCATCATTTTTACCAAATATCACAGGAAAAATAATTTCTCATTTGAATTGATATCTAATGGAAAGAGAATTATGTCTTATTTAATAACAAATAAGGATATCTGGTAAAGTATACCGAAAAAAACATGGTATGTCTTTTATATTTGGCAAGATCAACAAAATGTTTCATAGGAAATTTTGGTACATTTTGACAATTCACAATTATGTAAAGCTCGTTGATATGTTAAAACAGGTAACCTATTAAGCGAAAAGATTGTACAATTGTACATTTATAAAAATCTTTTTTAAAAGTGTTGGCCAATGTGATTTTATTTACATATTTGTACGGTTTTGATTCAAAACAATAATATAGCATGCTAGGTTTATTTTCATTTATTTTGATCGTTTCTTTCCTTAGCAACTATCAATATCTAAGCATGCTTCTTGATAGGAACATGCTATTATATGATATTAAGTTTTTTTTTATAAAATAAAAAAAAGACCATTTAATGTCCAAGGTCAATGTCCCAAACCAGATGGTAAAAATGGTTTAAATCATGCAAACAAGTGTATGGGTATTTTTAGACATGATTTAACAATATTAAAGTTACAACTCTCCACAATGAACATTGCTGTCTCGAAACATTAAGTATATGTATTGCCAGAGATTCAGCTACAAATGGTGTACATTGTGATAAGACAGTTCTAAGTGACTGGCTTATCAGAATCTACACTATTTGCCCTGGGCAAATCAAGTTGTGCGGAACAGAAAAATTCAAATCCTGTTATGACCCATCAAACTTACTCATAAAGTACTCATAAATCAATGTTTGTTTGATGAACCTAGATTTGTTTGTAGGTTTACTAGGTATATGAGATGCTCAAAGTTTCTAAGATATATGAGATACTCAGTTTCTCAAGGTATACGTGATGCTCAAAGTTTGAGATATGAGATGCTTAAAGTTTCTAAGAGATATGAGATGCTCAAAGTTTCTAAGATTTATGAGATGCTCAAAGTTTCTAAGATATATGAGATACTCAGTTTCTCAAGGTATACGTGATGCTCAAAGTTTGAGATATGAGATGCTTAAAGTTTCTAAGAGATATGAGATACTCAGTTTCTCAAGGTATACGTGATGCTCAAAGTTTGAGATATGAGATGCTTCAAGTTTTTAAGAGATATGAGATGCTCAAAGTTTCTAAGATATATGAGATGCTTAAAGTTTCTAAGATATATGAGATGCTTAAAGTTTCTAAGATATATGAGATGCTCAAAGTTTCTAAGATATATGAGATGCTTAAAGTTTCTAAGATATATGAGATGCTCAAAGTTTCTAAGATTTATGAGATGCTCAACGTTTCTAAGATATATGAGATGCTCAAAGTTTTTAAGAGATGAGATGCTCAAAGTTTCAAAGAGATATGAGATGCTTAAAGTTTCTAAGATATATGAGATGCTTAAACTGTTTAAAGATATACGAGATGCTTAAAATTTCTTAGAGATATGGGATGCTCAAGGTTTCTCAAGATATACGAGATGCTTAAAATTTCTTAGAGATATGAGATGTTCAAAATTTCTAAGATAAGTTTCTCCAGATATATGAGATGCTCAATCTTATTTTGACTCTGATTAGTCTATATCCAGTAGGACAGCTATCTGAAAATTAAATAACCAAACTTTCATAATGACATATGTGAAACGTATCATTAATATTACCAACTTAGTACCTGGTATTTGTCACAGTATTACTCACCTTTAATACAGAATTCTGAGCCCTGGAATTTGTGAAGATATTCTAGAAGGACCTCCTTCCAGTAGCTACGGTAACTAAGGAGTCCTAGATCAGACAGTGGTCGCTCTGGTGATCCTATCTTGTTCTCAACCTTGCTTAGTAAATAACCTGAAAAACAACCAAACAATGGTGTTGTGTTTATTACGTACAAATCAGGATTGCATAATTATAATTATGGCAAATATCCAGCTGATATTGGAGGTGGAGGACTTCGACACGCATGAGAAAAGGACAGACAATACAGGTCATGATGAAAACCACATTATAAACTGCATATATTTGTTTGACAACTGAAATTAGAGAAGCTGAGTAAAAGTTCTACAATATGGCGACAGGTGCCTTTTTTAAGTCTAAACCCATATAAACTCACCACATCTCAAACAATATGGTATTTCCAATATATGCAAAATTAAAAATACAGCAATTGTAACAGATATGTAAACAACTTTTAGGCATGATACAGTTTGACAAAAACAAACATAAAATAACAAATCAGGAAATTGGTTATGTAAACATCTCATCCGTGTTAAAACTTAACCTATCTATTTATGCATTTCTTATACTCCAGATCATGAGATGGGTCTAAATAAAGGTCCAAAAAGAAAGACTCATCACATCTCAACCAATGTTGGCCAATGTTTGTCATGCAAGTGCATATGCATTTTTATAGAGTGACTCTGGCAAACATAATCATGCCAGGTTCTAAGGCCTGGAGAAATGAGTACAAAACCACTTAAAGACATACTTACTGAAGTCTATTAACATTTTTCCAAATCCTTTCCTCATGTACTGTGGTAGTGTTAATATACAAGAGACATTGTAGTTGAGGAAAGAGTTCTTCTCCTGAAAAAGAAAAAAAACAACTGTATTGGTTATTTTCGTATCAAGATAAGTTTTGGTTCCAATTTCCAAACATTTAACAGATACATTTTCAAAACATCAAACAGAAACATCTCAATTCTATTGGTGGCGAAGACCGATGCACAGCTGGTCAGCTAAAAGAAATGATGTTTTGCCTATGCAATGAGGGACTGATTTATTGTTAAACCAAATGCACGCTTTACCTGAAAGGTAAGCTTACTTTAGTAAGTATCTTTTTTAAATATTTTTTTCAATATAATATGTATTTTTCTTAAGAATTGTATGTACCAATGGTTTAATGACATGGTGTACACATGCTTGAATGTCAATATGAGAGGTGTACAAGGGCTGAAGCCAGAATGCAGAATTTATCGATTTTTAAGTAAATTTCATATAATGCAAATGATAAAAGAAATTTTAGGCATAATCAAACTTAACTGTGTAAATGTTGACTTTCCAAGTCAATAAATGTTAATACCTTAATTCTCAGTTTATCTGAATGCTGTTTTCTTCAAACTTAAAAGGGCTCAATAATTTAAACAAATATCAAAAAAAAAAAAAAAAGTATTCACAAATGTTAAAATCTACATTCTCATTATTTATTTTTTAACTCAAGTTTCTTTCATGCAGTTATTTTTTTAGCTTTAACTTTTTTTTTAATGGCTCAATTATTCTGAAAAAAATATAATTAGATAAAAGTTATTTTTATGCATACCTTAGAGAAGTATCCTATGATGTGACACCCATGTGTATCATTCTCAGTCATAACATAGAAGAGGAAAGGCTCCACGTCAAAGTAAAGTGTTTTGTGGTCTAGAAACAATTTTGCCAGCAAACATAGATTCTGACAATACACCTGAAACAGAGAGAAAAACAACATTTAAATACGATTGTATTAGCTGTTTTGAAAAAAAAAGTGAAGATCAAAGCAAAATATAAATCCCCTGATAGTTGATTTTCCAGATAGTTTCTTAATGTAATCAATGATAAGAATATCAACAGTTATATTTATATGACTGTGATACCATAGCTTTAATACTGTTGAAAAAAAAGAGAAGCAAATTGTGGTAAACATTGCCCTTAAGAATTTATGTGATTATGTAATGTAAGGTTTTTAAAGCTGAATCCAACAAACAACAACATTCTGTCAGCATATTTATACTATTTCTATTTAAATGATTCTATTTCTTTATAAAACACATATGGGAACAGTCTTTTGGACACTCTATTCACTGTTTATATGAACAAGTATATTGATAGTTGAATTAAAAGTTAGTGGCGCCATGCGGCCGACTGATCCCGAATGGTGGTTTGGATTGTGCTCTAAATGTGACTTGCCCTCTTATTACCTACCAGCAGCATACTGCCCCGTCTCATTATTTTCTTCTTTTGTGTGAGTGACATCACAGTGACACAATTATGGCTTTATTGGCAATGCCCAGTTAATACTTGGTAGAGTAGATCCCAAACATATGTCTGGGAAGAATCAACGGCATACCCCTGGTCAGCTGGATGACCTACCACACTTGGAAATTCTTGCCCAGACCAGGCCTCGAACCAATGCAGAGGTGGACAGGGGTTACAAGTCAATGTCTCTAACCGCTCAGCCACAAGTTCCCTTGTCACTATTAAAAGTCTAGATGTAACACTTTAATGTTACAGAATGCACTTCAGTTTTAGGTGGCAGACCTCCTGAAAAGGTTTTTAACCAGGACTTGATCCCACACAATAAAGGGCTGAAGGTTTTCAGTGCAACACTTGCCAATCGCTGGAACTCCTTTGATAGAAAATCTTCACCCATTAGATTTATATATGTGGCAAAAAACATTTGATAATAAATAATATTTAACAGTAATAAAATAAATTCTAATTGGTATCATCTATAAGTAATCTTGTCTTCAAATACCTTATTTTTCTTCCCATCAACTTCAAAGAAAGAAATGTTGTTCTTCCTGTAGATTTCATCACCTGGAGGATGTCGCCATACACATTTAGCCTAAAATGGAACAATGACCTTAGAATGGTTTGGTTTTAAATACATTGCACAAGTAAGAGACTATCCTCTAGAGCCCCTCAAAAATCTTAAATGTATTAAAAAAACTTTAACGTATTACATGACAGGCTTTGGATATTTCAAAGAAAAAGCATACAAGACTAAAGAGAGCATGATAAGTTGCTAATAGTAACATTCCAGGAATGATGATTTCAGCAACAGAAACAGCTAATTTAACTTAGCTCATTTTAGTTGCAGAAGGAAAAATGCAATATGTTTTGCTGTGTCACAAATATATTTATTGCATTAAAAATGTAGAAAATGCACAATCATGGAAAAATTGAACCACTACAAATAATGTACCAGATATATGCATGCTCAAAGCATACTTTTTCGATCAATTGATGACTGTATTATAATGATTTTTGTTGATCAAATAAATAAATAAATGTTTCTAAATGACTAAAAAGCAGTATGTCAAACAAGGGAGTATGATAGGCTGCCCACCATAAGTCAAAATGGCTCAACGAAACTAGACTTTACAGGCCAATGGCCTATATCTCTGTCTTCATAGAAATAACACTAATCTAATAGATATACATATATAAACATTTTAAAGGTGGTAATACTTGCCACATGTCTACGGAGAATAGTTGCTGTCTTCATGTACTTGAGGCAGAACTCACAAAGGTAGATCTTGGGCAGTCTGGCATACTCGTCTGGGTAAGGACTTGAGTACCAGGTCGACATCTCAAACCGACCAATCTCTAACTTCTTGATGCGATACTCCTGATTGTCAAACATCTGATAATGAAGACTCATCTCATGTTCCTGGGAATCAAAACCAACATATGGCAATCACGTCACAGGAACTATACATACCAAGTTTTTGTAATTTTGGGTAAAAACATTTCACCTTTTAAATTAAAAAGAAACACACACAACATAATGACTTTGCTATCAATTACTTGCCACGTTAACACCTGACAAACAATCTTTCAGTTATTCAGTAAAGGTGAACTACAGAACAGATTGAAACTACTGATAGATTCTTGTAAAATTACCCAACACTTGTACTTTGAAGTTGTTTTTAAAATTACAACAAATACCATTATGTCATGGTCATTTAATAAAGTCCAGTTATTTCAGTCAGAAACATATAAATTCAAACATTCTATTTTCAAACTATTATACAGGTTTTAATTAAACACATACAAGCAATTTGCCTGGAGATTCAGACTTGTTGTAACTCCTCAATATGTGGGTGAGGTTCCTGCATTGTTGGAAGGTATTCCAGCTGACCTGTGGCAGGCTGGTGGTTTTACCCAGACACGGGTCGGTGGTTTTTCTCCATCAATAATTATCGCTGGACAGTACCAATATGACCATAATTGAGTTGGTGTGATGTTACAAAACAAATAAAAAACAAAACAAAACAATTTGCTCTTACTCTTTGTTCACAAGCTCTAGCCTGGGCATCCTGGAATAGTTGGAGGTCAAATTTGGATGCTAAGCCAGTGAGTAGAGGTTGTCTGGATTTCTCGAATTTTTCCATGTGATCTTGGTGCTCTTTCATCAATTCCTCTGTCACCCCAGGGATCTCCTTACGGGCTTTACGAATCTCATCACCTCGGGCCTTCTGTTCATCATTGGCATGCTGAATATAATAGTTACAGGTAATGTATATGTTAGACATGAAAGTTTAAAGGTAGTGACTGACAGTTTGGACAATTTTTCCCACTCAAACAATAAAATAATTTACTTTTACTTGAAAAGTTCCTCTGAAAGGCTGTTTATTGATGTCCTATTTCTATGTTAAAAGTGATGCATAATAACTCACTTGCAACTACAAACATGTATTTCCTATCTGACATGTCTGATTTACACAGTTGGCTATATTAAAACGAAGAAAAAGCACTTGACCACTCAACTTTTGATTTTCCATGAATATCATTATATGGGTAATCAGCTCTGGTAACCTATTTCAAGCAGTATACCTAATTGTGCTTAATTATAGTCCGAGTAAGGATGAACATTTAGAGCAATTTTTTCTCACAAATTGTAATGTCTTACAATTGGTGTAGTGTTTAAAATAGCAGACTTAAGTATGAGCTTGTGAAGAAATATGCCTATATTCCCCCAAACAGGGGTACGATAGTGCTACACGTACATGCAGATGTTTAAAAAAGAGTTGCTCAAGACCAGGTTTTTGTATCAGACACAAACAAAACAGTTATGACTATAATCTATGATACTAAAAATACAAAAAGTATATAAATATGATTGTGATTTTGTAGAAAGGGTTTAAGAAAGTTTGTTTGATCAAGTCATAAATGTCTTTCAGTAATGGCAAAGACAGTATGAACTGTTATGACGAACCTTAAGACAACAACATCAAGTTTCTCAAACAGGCATAATGATAAAGGTTTCATCATATTTTATTGCAACTTTGTTAATATATATAAACATGCACATTAGGTAGGGAACAATTCATAAGAAAATAATCAGTCACTATAAGATACACAAGAGAAAGAATTACTTGAATATAAGAAGAGGTAAAATGTTTTAAAATTATCTCTAACAAAGCTTAGTCAATAATCACTCCAAAATCCTTTTTCCCCAGAAAGCAACTCACCTGTCGCCGTAAGCCTTTTCTGTCTGTCAGTGAAGTAATGAATTCCTGGCGTTCATCACTGGTCTTATTTCGATCATCATAGCGGGTCTATAATATTCCACAGTATTATTACAACAAATCACATTTCAGAACAAAACAGAACTTCTTAATGAACAAACATTTCAGATCTTATATTTTAAAACAATTCCATACCTGATTTTTATTTAAGACAAGAGTATTTATAATGATTTCAAATTGATTAAAAATTATGCAACTGAACTATCTAACATGACATACCTTACACTCGTCAGCTGTAGTGTTGTGATATAGAGGACAACCTGACAAGGTCCTATGAGTGTCGTGTTTACCCGTTAAATGACCTGAAATATATAAATGAAGACCAAGTTTTAAATACATGCATACACAACATAATTTTACAATAAAGATGAAAACATATTGAATACAATTGTTTTTTATTACATATGAATGACAACGGAAGCAACATGACTAGCATTGTGGTTTGAATTTGCATTGTATTATGCATGTATATTTTTGTTTTTTAAAGTTGATATAATACACATACAAGTCATGCTTAAATCAAATTGTTATATGAGTTCAACCATTATGTTGCAAAAACATACCAATATAATTAAGAATGAGACATTTATGGCAGGAAAATGTAACTTAGGTATGATTATGATAAATTTTCTAGTTTAATATATGTATAATACATTGGTACTTATATGACTAGAAAGTTAAGTAAGACCATACCTACATGACTAAACGTTTTCACACAACTGAACAGGCTAGACAAACATGACAAATTGTCAACCGGCTTTATTTCCTAGTATCGGATGCAACGAAAGTAGTAAGCGGTAAGGTGTACTTAAGATCATATTTTTATTGGTGAGATTTATGGGATTCAGAGTAAGGATGCCCTTTTATATTGTTGATTCTGAAATTGTCCGTACCGACAACAAATCCTCCACACTCTTCATACTCTCTGCATGTCTTACAAAACATTACATTGTTCTTTTCTTCAAAATCTAGCCAAATAATCTCATCTGTTCATTCTAGACAAAACGATCTTATCGGTTTTGTTTTGTCATACAGTTTCTTTGAAGCATCCTTCCTCTTTCGTTTCGTATTGTCGTCTTTTTTCCGTATTGTCGTCTTTTTTTTTTGTCGGACGTAAAACCGAACTTAAATAAATTGCTTGACATTTTTGTGTCGTCTGCGCATACTGCGTTATAAACAAACCGTATAAAAGTCTGCTGTCGTAATACTTGGAATACCAACAGTACAGATAGTATTCGTGCTTTTGTTTCCCTCGCATTTTTATTTAAATAGTATAAATAATAATAGGAATGTTCCATAAACATTAGAAAATAAGAAATAGATGAAGAAATAAGCATTCGTATCCTGCTTAACAATAAGTATTACAACATTGGATATTTGACTAGTGCGTTGGGGGAAAAGCCTCGTTCTGGGAACATCAGCCAATGAGTGAATGCATGTCAAGGTTGTTACTAAATATACTGCTAAATATAGCACACACGCAGGTTTCCCAAGAAACTGTATCGACAAGCGTCAAAAGTTTGACCGAGTTTAGCCATTAAAAATATTTTTTGACTTTTGATTCATTCATAGGCGGATTTTCGGCGAATTTTGTCCAATTTAGAACGCGACCAGTCGGTCCAGCTAGCCTAGGACTTAGCTAGACCGGACCGCCGATCTACTAGTGAATGTCGTTCGGTTGGTCCTTAATGTCGAACCCTGATACTGAAGTAAATCTTTTACAACATAACTTGTATTTATTAAAGATAAAAAAACTGCAAAGGGAGGTTACTACAGTAACAGCGATATTTGGCTTCTTTAATTGGTTGGTAAAGTTGTTAAGTGGAAATGACATGCTGATTAGATTCACAATTAAATACAATGTATCATTAATTAAACGCAGTGACAATCCAATTAAAGATTTGACTTGTATTCACTTTGCCTCATGGGACAGTACTGTAAACTGTCCAGGTGGGTAGATATAATAATGGGCTGGTATCCCTGTCATGACAAGTATCATGGTATAGACATTGCTACTTGCATATTACCAAACAGCATTTCACGATTCAAAAATTGGGGACTCCTAGTTGAAAATTTTTGTAAGTGAAGGCAATTTTGATTATTACAACCCATGCATTTTTCAAAATAAAACCAGCTGTCCAGAGGACTTTAAACAACCAAAGTATGACTGTATCTTCATTATTCAATGAAGGCTTATGTCAGATCCTCTGTAAGGCTGATGAAAACATCCCACTCAACTTAACCTATAATGTATTAGCTAAAACTGCAATCATATTTAAAACTAAATAAGACTGTCACACAATAATAATGTAACCTCAAGTTTATGAATAAAATACCCTATTAGTTTTTATTATTTCACCTTTTATCATAGTTTCCATGTCCAATTTCCATTAACAGAGCAGTGATCTGCCAAGATTTTTTAAATTCTGGGTCCAGGGTCTAAGTTGTTAAGCTGGTTACTTCTGTATGTTTACTACACAAAAAATGACATTGCATTCTATTTCTCAGCATAAATTTGCTTTTATAAATGGACAATTTTTTTCTTAAAAGGGGGCTTAAAAGTCTGGGGTTCCTCCTTCCTGCTAAGCTTACTGATCACTGTTATTGGACTGTTCACTTTTATTTCATTTTTTGTTTTGTGTGTGTGTGTATGGACTGCAACTGTGATGATGACATAACTGCTAGCACCATGACCTGTATAGATGAGGGACTAGTAAAATAATTTAGTTTTTCATATTGATGCCATTTAACTGAATCTTACAGTTTGCCACAAATGGATTGCTTACCAGAAACAGTGACCATTATGACATCTACAGCAATGAAACAAATATCAACCAGGGCTTTTTCAGAGGGTTTTGGGAAAAAGGCCCCAGCCCAAATTGGGAATTTTTGACGCGGTAAATAGTCAATTTGGGAAAAAATTATCGACAAATCAAACCAATTGGGAAATTTCAACAGAAAAATATATATTTATTTTTCTGCATTAAATCTTAATCTGCCTTGCTTTTGTGTCCCTGAAAGTGTTACAGAGCTCTTCCAGAGTTTGTTCAGAAAGCTCTGCAATGCCTTCAATACAGATTCTTATTAAATTGGAGAGTTTTTCCTGACCAAGAGAGCTTCTCAAAGAAGTGCATAGTAGGTTCATGGTGCTGAACCCACTCTCCACAGCTTCTGTGCTGGATGGTATTATGCCAATTTATGGTCATCATCTACATAATTTGGTAGATTCTAGATCGCGTAGTATTTACTACTGTACGACATTTTTCGTCACTATATTTCGCAGGTCAGTATAAAAGCCGGTACTGCATGTACCGTTTTTGCTTCATAACTCCTTTCAGTTTTATACGCAGTCAAACATTTATGGCGAAAATACTTTTGTTTATGAAATAAAAAATGATTCCTGTAAATTTTCAAACCATAAATTGATTACAATGTTATCTGGAATGGCTCCGTGACGCATCTTCAACTTGCGTTACGGTATACGGCTGGGTAATAGTCTATGTTTTCACCGGTTACATTCATACATAAATTCACGGGAAAGTAGTTTTCACAGATCACCGATCAAATGTAAACAAACGATTTGCTTAATTAGAAAAGTCTCTTGATTTTATGGTTTCTTGGGTTATTTATTTTTTAAAGGTAAAAAGCATTTCGGTTCAATTGGGAATTAATTTATGAGATTGGGAATTTTTTTCTTGAAATTGGGAAAAATGGTCGCTATTTGGTATTGGGAACGGGGCCGAATATCGGCCCTGTGAGACAGGCTGAAAAAGCCCTGTCAACAGCCACCTGATTAAAAACTAGATGTTAAAGTTGAAAATTGTTCATGCAGTTTTAAGTGTGAGGGTTTATTAAGTAATGCTATTTGTAGTGACACTGTGCATAAATTACAACTGCCAATTAGACCTGCGATTTACCAGTGTAACACTACCCAAAGTTCACATCAAATGAATAATCATTTGGAGTAAAATGTCATCAGGCAGTCAATGTGAATGTCTGTCGTTCAGTCGGACATGTCAGATAGATTTCTACTATGACCGATGAAAACGTCTGTTAGAATCAGACATAATGTCCGGTGAAAATGTTTAATGAAAATTCTGAAACGAACATGAATGTTTCGTCCCTAACTTCAGCAATCTCCCATCCTTGGTCTGTTAAATAGCTAAATAGCACAGGGCAATGTGACATAACACATGTCCGTGAACGCAGACGAATCACAGCAGTATTTAATAAGCGTCTGTGTGATACGATTTTGATGAACTTGGTACTTATCCTTAAGCCCATGTATGCGAAGTTGCGATTGCCATGGATGGCAGTTGCAGACACTTTTTCACATGTAAAAGGTAATAAACCTTTACCACTAAAAAAAATAAGAACAGACGAGGAAGCACGCAAGGAATATGAAGAACAAATGGGGAAGAACGTTTCCCGAGTCATTGAAAAATATATATACATGGGTAACCTTCGACGCAATTAAAAAGAAATCACTTCTATGTTTAGTAATAGGAATTAGGAAACGTCGGAGAAGTGGCAGGGTGTAACATGAAAATTGAGGCTGCAAAGTAACATAATGTGTCAAATAGTCATATGGAAAAATGACAGGAAATAAAAGGCTGAACCCCACCTAGCTGTAAGTGTCAGATGCAGGCTGTTCATTGCTTTTATGTAGATATTAGGAGGGTGATATGCCTGGCCGAGAGTATGAAGTCAAACATCAGGCTAAGAAAATAGTTGTGACAAACCTTTTTGAAAAACACTTACACAGTATTACTTATACAGTAACACTGTATTTACATTTTTAAGTCTAAAACAACCAATAAATATGTTTAAATTTATGTTTTAAAGCTCAGTATTTCTAATGCTTGTAATAAAACAGCAATTAAGATCAATAATTAAATTTGTTGTTACAAAAAATGTAAAAAAACATTGTGACTGGTAAAAATTTGGTGTGACTGGTAAACTTTTTGTGTTTACCTGTCATCATATCCTGTGAATGGAAAAAAGTTTTCGCATAGGCTGATCAGGTATTGAAATTGTCAGTCTATTTAGTTGTAGACTGACAAACAATGATTCAGTGAAACTATATCAAGGTAAAGAAAGACGCATTGCATTGGTGCTCATAATTTATACCCTTCTATGGTACTTTGGTGGTAATATCCCAGACAAATGGTAGGCTAAGACAACTTTTGCACTATTGTTAAATTAAGTCAAATCATAATGGAATTATTACCTTTTGAATCACAGCCTGGCAGGGGGCATTTTGAGACCGATTCATTATAATCCATGGAGGGTGTAGGTCGCTTATCTGCCCACATCTGTGAATCTGAGTTGGCATTACTGCCTTTTTCCTTCTGTTTAGATTTTCCAGCCTTCCCTTTAGCTGATCGAACAAATTTACCAGATTTGCCTCGAGCCTTTCCACTAGAATTTGTTTCACTGTCCATCACTTTATCCTTTGTGCTTTCTGTGTCACTGTCACCAACTTCCATGCTTTTACTACTAGAAGCGTCAGCATTTTTTCTGGACTCTTTACCACTTATCTTTTCGGTGGCACACTTTGCTTTGTCTTTAGCCTTCTGGTCGGGAAGGGGAGATTCGTATGTTTTTGATCTTGTTGCACGAGGGGTGACCATATCTTTTTCTGAATCTGACTCGGAGACTTCATTTTCATTTGTAGGTTGTGTCTCTGGATTTGATGAAGATGAAGTTTTTCGCTTCTTTCTTTTTGGCGAAGCTGGCTGGCTGGGTACTTGAAGACCTGCAGGAAAATAAGCCAATTTACAATTACAGTTGATAAATAAAACTGTCCTAACACCGAAGTAATTGTTATCAATTACATATACACTAAAACTAATCAGTATATAATTTAGCAGGATTAAGTCAAATCATATCATATGTGAACATAAAGAGGCAAAGAGAAATACGTATGAAAAATAACTTAAAATACAAAGTTGTCTGAAACTTTATTCAAAGCATTAGGTAGATTAAAAGGTAACTGCTTCTTGAAGATGATGTCATTAAGCTTTTCATATTTTTCTGTGACAAAATACAATCACTTAATTATTAAAGTTAACACCTAACCTTTGGGGGAAACCTAGTTTTAAGTGAATACAGACTATTATATTTATAATGTACAGTCAAACTTGTGTTAGCAGTCACTTTGCTGTCAGATTAGGTCCTCCCAAGCAATTTGTTCTTTAATTGTCGTCTAATCAGAGGTCACAGGCTTTCTGCGGCCAGCTTGATTGGGCAAATCCTCAATCTTTAATTGACCCTAATTAATGGCCAGTCAGCATGTGTCAATCGTCAGTTGTGATCACACAATGAATGTGTGACCGTTAATCCTCCTGCTCCCAACCCACTTGTCAAAATTATCACACAAACTGTCCCGATCTCCCAGATAGATTCCTAGATATCACCAATCTGGTAGTCAGAGCAAGTAGTTAAAAACTTGCACCATTCGAAACTTGGATGTACGAACATATCTACACTTTTTGGCGATTTGTGACACAACAATTTTAGTACCCTCAGTATAAATTTCATGTGAAACATTTAAAATGGTATGTTTTGTACTGTAAGTGACCAAACTACAAATAATGGAGCAATATTTTCTTTGATTTAGTGAGACTCTTCTGATATTCTGAGTCATTAGTTGACTTTCCAAAAGCAGGAACGTTGTTGTACTAAATATCTATTTGAACAGTTCTTAGCAGTAGATTTACTATTTAAGTAATACTTTTATAAAGATACATGCTCATATTTATAGGTAAACAATCAACAATATCATATTTTATGTTAAGCAGCCAACTTGTCTTAAGCGGCCATTTTCAGACTGTCCCTTGGGTGGCTGCTAAATAAAAGTTTGACTGTACTGAGAGAAAACCACAAAAACATTTGCTACTATAAAAGAAAGGTGACCTATACCAGCAGAGCGTCTCGTTAATCGTGGGGTAGCCTCTTCATGCTCATCACTTTCATCTGATGAGGAACTCTGGTTGTCGTCTCGCTGTAAGTATATTTTAAAGTTTATTATTATCAAATTTGGTTATTCTTAATCTTAGAAGAAATTACAGAATGTATCAATAATTATTTACTGTTTAACTAGCACCACAAGTAGCCACTGCTTATGTCATTATAATCATAATAACCTATGATTCATTTTGATACCGGATTCAAAGATCCACAACTTGACATGTCTGCATCAGGACTGTACGCGTAACAAGTAACTAGAAATTTTAAGACTAAATTTTATCTAGGTTTCATTTTCAAAGAAAACTAAATCAAAAGGTCATGAAGATATAAGCTGACCACATCAAGGTAAGATTATCTCCAACTGCCCTTACTGCATCGCGGACCAATCTCAGTCACCTTTCGTTTTTCTTTGATATGGAATGAAAGTTGACATATTTCTAGGAATATTGTATGAAAATTGTGTCACAAGATGTGTAAAATTGGTACATATTTTGCGGTTTACGCAGACTTCGGTTTCTTCAGATGTTAAATCTCATTCAGGCCAAACCTTAGGTGGTGCAGTTCAGTCAATGAAGATATTACTCCACCATGTAGTAAACAAGAAAATAAACCAGGGTAAATGGTCTAATCCACATATAATTTTTTCTTTGTAATATAATCAACAACGAGTTACATAGTCTACAGAAGTTGACATACTTCTTACAAAGACTATAACATGTCAATACAATAAAAGATTTGGCCTTAATACTCTTACAATCTGAGTTGTATAACAGGTGGGTGGGGGATTTGTTTGGGAACATTTCAATGGATTTCATAATATTTCGTGTGCTTTTAGTACAACCTTTCGTTTAACCATGATGTCTGTTAGTCAGCAATCACCATCGTCTGCCTTTAGTGACGAATAGACCATCGAGAAAGGCAAAATAAAGATATGGCGCAAAAATCAATGAAAATATCTCAGCCGGTTTAAAAGGTTACTTCCGCTTTCGCAGCGCCATCTATAAAGGTTACATTACGCTAAATTATTTCTCTTACATGGTCGACCAGAAAAGATTAAACTAAATGGCAAAGTCATTTGAAACGTGTCCTTTGCTGGCGTATAAGTGCAACAAGAACCATATATCTACCATGTAAGTGGAGTATTTATTGTTGAAAAACCATCACAACTAAACACACGGAACCTTCAGAATTTCAATCATCAATGACTGCCATTGGCATTTCTGGCAAAAGTGGAAACGTTTGTATCTTATAATTCGTAATGGCATAAAACAACAAGCACCAGGATTTAAAATATATTTATAAGTTCTTTAAGAGCATTCAATGCCTAGCCCCCCAAAGAAAAGTTTCATCAAGAAAAGTACAAGGGATCTTTTTGTTGTCGCTTTTTGTTTGAAGGGAAATAACCGCCCCAAGCAAAATTATTTAAGGTTAAAATTAATATACAGGGTTGTCTTCCTTGTCATATTTACGTTATGTACGAGTCTATGACATGCTTGAATTAAAGGTGACAGTATCCGACAGTTTGGTCCAATTTTTCTCTCAAATAACCAAATAAATCATTGGTACCTGAAAAGGTCTTGCAAAAAGCTGTTCAATGTTTCTGTGAATGGTCAAGGATATATCCCCACTCGTCATGTTTCTACAAGTTCCAAAACAGTTTGACTAATAATAATACAAATAAAAAGTAAAAACAGATTCTACAACAACAACAACAACAACAACAACAACAACAACAACAACACACACACACACACACACACACACACACACACACACACACACACACACACACACACACACACACACACACACACACACACACACACACACTCACACACATGCACGCACGCACGCACGCACACACACACACGTCACTATTATAGTCGCTTTAAGAAGTCTAATGTCATTTGGAATAGGAACTGATTAATAATATTATGAAAATCAACATGAAAAAAAAAAGTTTTGCTTTGTGAGACAGTATTGATAATGCTTTCGGAACCCTCTATTATAAATATGTTTAACTTGACCTATATGCATTAATTATCGATACAACGGCCGTATGACAATCGCAATATGCAATGCCGGGTTGAAATCTCAGAAAAGAAATTTCTTAGCCGAGGGTTTGCTTAAGTTTTTTTTTATTCACAGACAATATCTACAGAGAAAATATACAGTATCTAACAGGGAAACTAGAAAAAAAACATATGCGGAGGAAAGAGACAATATCTTACATGGAAAATACCGAAGATCTTACAGAAAAAAATGTAATATCTTACATGGAAAATAGGCAATATGTTGTAGGAAAATAGACAATATGTTAGAATATATTATAGAATATATATAGTATAGAGAATATATTATAGAGAAACTAGATAATATCTTAAAGAGGAAAAAATATCTTACAGAGAAAATATATGCATAAAAGCATTAATTTATATATATATATAAAAATACTGTCAATTGTAGTGAAGAGAAGTAATTGTAAATAGCCATTCTATTGAGTTTGAACAATGCTGCTGTATGTAAGTTATATGACATCTTATTTTAATCATAGATTTTGTTTGTGTGAAAGACATGGCCATTCATGCCATAAACAGTCATCTTATACGCAATATATTATACATTCCTTTTGCAATTTTCGTTAAGTTTATTGAAGTTCAGATTTCCCCAAATGTACATACCACTGGCACATATACGCCCCATTACTCGCTTCCGCCAATAAATCAGCATTTTTAACGCGTCTAAAATGTTTGAATGAAACCCTGCGGTCTTTTACAAAAACAAATGACAAAAACTCGTAGGAATGATTTTTATTTATAATCAGTGCTACTGTTTGATGTCAGATGAGGTGCCCATGTCCATTGTACCACGTGACAACACCTATTTCCGGTCTATTAGGTTCGTAAAACATCATTGGACAACCTGCTGATAATAAAACGCACGAAGACAGTCCGTTTTTCTAGAGGATGCGCATTTGGTCCATTGTTTGAGCTAACCCATGAATTACTTTTATGTTCCACCACCTTTTGATATGCAATAAAATTAAACAGTGGTCGATAAAATTTTAGTAAACCTGTCGCGCGTAAATTTCGTCGGTGAATCGAATGACATGGCTCTAGATAATTGTGTTTGTGTCTTGTAATAGATGTGTTTGGGTGTCAAGTCTTTTGAAATCGAGCGTTGTTGTCAAATTAAAACACACGCAAGGAATGTCTATCGATTGAACTTAATCTTTATTACTTTTAACTAACAGTCTGATCAACTAGAACTGACCAGGTTTAGGCAAGTAGTGAGGACCCAGATCAGTCAACTGCCCACTAAACAATTATCCGACCAGGATTGGGACTATTTTTCTGCTCAGTTTGTGACAACTGTTTTGTTATCTTTGCATAAAAGTGCTAGTAAATTACTTTGATTTGTGTTCGCTTATACAAACATGTAGCGTGATAGGGCATATTTTATAATCTGCCACGCATCACGAATGGTCTCGATCCCAAAGAGCGACATTGGCATTTGTTTAATACAGATTTAAAATAGAGTGTCATTTATGCATTGAAATTATGAGGAACCGAATATCCGTTCAGCGAACCGGCTCAGGTGGCAGAGCGTCGGCTTTCAGATCGAGTCAAACTTAAAGACTTAAAAGTTGGTAGTAGTGGCTTCCCTCCTAACGCTCGGGGCTAAGGGGACAGCATTACGCCTGACTCGTCGGTGTCAGTATTATGGACCGACCGGGTTCAGTCCCTGGGCCTCTCATAAGTGCCCTTGTGCTAAAATGATAGAAATGTCCAGCACAGTATTGGCAAAAAATGCCGGCAAATCACATCCCATCCCGTTCAGCGATACTGTTTTTGATACAAATCTAAATAACTACAGTTAAATATCATGGGAAACTCTCCCTGGATATACATGCACGAACTGTTCATTTTATTTGATATAAGTTTATCTGAAGAGGAAAATACATTGAACCATACAATAATGACTCTGCATTAAAATTAGTTAAAGACAATATATTACGTCCGTGTGTTTCACATACAATGTAGATATATCATTGTTTGGTAACAGTGCTTGTAGAGACACACTTTGAAATGAATATGTGTTTCGTCGTTGAGAACAAATCTCAGCGTTTTCGGAACATAGGGCTAAATTATACAATGAAATCACCAATCCTGTTACGAAAAATCAACGCCAAGTGTAAAATGTTATATTTCTACCCAACACGACAAGACCATGTCAAATCTCTAAAATTTCTAATACAACTGTCAGCATCCATGCTCAGGTGATACAAGAAGAAGGCAACACGAGACGACAGCCCGTAGAAAAGAGGAGAAAAGCAAAGAAAAGCTTCTCTGAGTGAGATTTTAATAAGATGAGAGCTAATAGAAATGCAGTTGATCCGTAAATGAGATTCGAACCGCTTCCTGGCTATTAGCCCAGTAGGTGGTAGTGTCACATACTGACCGATTAGCCTGTCGTTACCCAAGCAACAAAACGCCCCCTAATGAAACAGGATCCGACAGGAAAATCAAATAAAGTTGCTCAAAATACAATGCTACAATGCATTTTCTCGATGGACAAAAAAGCAGCAATAAAATACCACGTGACAAAATTAACACCTGTCGAACTCGACGTCCCGCCGGTGTCTAAATATTTCTAACAAGCGAGACGTATCTGTTTTCTTGCCCTTTGTTTGACTATTATCATCCAATGAAGCCTTGTAATTGGCCGCCATAGAAAGTTTTCTTTATTTCACTATCGTGGTTCGCCAGCACACAACGCTAAGGTACAACCATCGCATTGCAAAAACCCGCGACTTTTATTCACAGCATAAACCACCAGTATATACAGTTACCTTAAATTGGTGCTTTGTAGGAAAGCGGTTTCCTGTCGGATTTGTCATGGTAATCAGTGAGTCAAATCTTGCAGGGAAACAGTTTTGTTAACCTTGCAAAATAGGAATACTTGTAAATGTATACATTTGTAACCAAAGATACAACAGTTTTCATCTCTTATAAAAATGGTCTTTTTCTGTCCCGCCAACTTTCTTTGTGTTGTGTCTTTGGCAAGTATTCTTTGAATCACAAATCTTGTTATTGATACTTACTAACCACAAGCGATCATGTTCGCAGAATTAACTAATTTGGGTGCAATCCTTACAGCAATATTGTAAATGAGGATTGCGCCCAAATTGTTTTTATCCTCTTACTTCAAAAAGCTGTAAAAGAGCACCGACCACGCGGAAAGAGTCTCTGTGACTCCGAGCTATGGTTCTACCCAGTGCAGTGTTTCGGGTGTCCACCACCAATAAGACAATGCGTGTTTACAACTATTGCTGTGTCCTGGCGATGCATTTCATTCAAAGTATACAATAACAACGCTTCTTGAAGTCTCTAAGGTTGTTTCAACAAACCCAACTCTCTATGGTTGTTTCAACGAACCTTAATCTCTGGGACTGTTCCAACGAACCCAAATAAGTATATAAGACCGGTCGGAAAAGCAATTTCTATCAAATATGATAATATCATGCCATTATATTTTTCCAACCGTTTAATATGGTCTACGATATTATCATTTAATTGAAGCGGATTATTTGAGATAGTATCAAAAGAGAGAGAGAAAAACTTGATTGAAAAAGATCGTTTAAGGTTCACATTCTCACAGTTTAATCTTACGGTAATCGATCCGTCGCCGCATCAAATGCTAAATTTATGCAAATCGTTTATGCGACAAATGCCCTATTTATGCGCACTAATGGGGAGATGGGTGATGAATGGCTATTTACTGAAGTACCCGCTCTCGACAGCCCACTCCATATAAGACAATATGTCGTTCTGGTCGCTGAAATGTCGTATTTCTGTTTGTAGTACGCTCGGTTAAGGTCAAGGTTACTTCAAAGAAATGTGGCTTATGTATTTTGTTTAATGGAAAAATCGTTTTTCTGTTGTTTTATATTTTCTATTGTTAAGTATTACGCAACTGCTTATTCGTTTTTGTCTTTTCTTATTATTTTCTTTATTTATTTCTTAGATGACATGCGGCAAATTGAATATGTAACCAATTCAAGTAGCAACAAAAATACAGGAAGCTTCAACGACCCTACCCTTCCCACACAATATCCGGAAATATAATGAACAGTTCATCACGAATACAGTTGTTCGGTAGTATTTTGTTCGACTAGATACTTAATCTTTATCAACGTTAAGATTATCATTACCGGTAATTACGTCAACTCCTAAGAAATAACAGAGCAATGTAATTCTTGAGTTTAGTTCATTCCTTAAAATCCTGATTAATTTTAAGTCTGTATGTCTTTTTGGTATTGCGTAATTCTATTCTTGACACAGAGTTAATGGTTATTAAGAAACCCAGTTTAGTTCGACATATCCATGATAAATGGTCTGCAGTCATTTCTTGCGATGGTGTGGTATTGACACATTTAAGAGCTTCTCGAAACAACACCGATGTCTCTATGACATAGATACCGACAGAAAGTTACAAATGTAAATATTTATCTCTATGCCTCCTCAAGCGCCAGAGCTCGTTTTCGTAAAATGTCATATGCTCGTATTCATCAACGTTTCTTAAGTTAGAATTCCTCAAAAAATGGATTTCAATAAACAATATCTTTATAGTATATTAAGTCAAAAGTCTAAAATGTCCATGACATTTTAACTTTGCTTTCTTGAACTTACACATTTTTAGAAATCATATTTGAAAAATCTAAATATATTATTTCAGTTACTACAACAATGGTTTAAGAATTGTTGGCGAATTCGAGTCCTAGTTATTTCGTATAGATATACGGCTCAAGTTGTTCAAGTTGACAACAGTCGTTTTTTTTAAAGAAGTGTTATAATGTTTTACTAAATGATTGTTCTGATGGAAAAAGAAATTGGGTTGTAGCATGCAAATAGATATTAGATTACTATGTTTTTTCGTATGTTTTTGATATCAATTATATTTTTAATTCTAAGATATTTGTGAAATTGTTTAAAAGTGTCGCTGTCCATTGTTTTATACAAGGCCAGATAGCATCTGTCGAAACAGCCAAATACTAGTTGAATATAAAGTTTTTTAAATCATGCTTTAAATACGAACCTTATTTTACATTAAACGTATATCTGCGCATTCGGTAAGAATGCAAACTGGTCGATAATCAGATAGTTAGTTATTGACCGAGAAACGAGCGGGTATGTACATTTTGTAATACAGAATATGTTGAAGATATATATCATTTTGTAGTTATTTGTCCATTGTAAAATGGCTTACGTAAAAGTACTTAGAATAGAATCTTACATTTACTGCAGACCTCCAGTTCATAAGTTTTGTTGCATGATGACTTCAGGGAATAGAAAAGTTCTTATTAATGTTGCTAAGTTTGTTAAGCACGCATTTAAAGCGAGAAATAATAGTAGTAATTTACACAGTGTGTAGATTGATATTAGATTGTAGTATTTTTCTCTCTAAAG
Organism: Sinonovacula constricta; assembly: GCA_007844125.1. Classification (NCBI taxonomy): domain Eukaryota; kingdom Metazoa; phylum Mollusca; class Bivalvia; order Cardiida; family Solecurtidae; genus Sinonovacula; species Sinonovacula constricta. The sequence continues at coordinate 22,490,428 of CM017569.1, read as the reverse complement.
TAACATTACTCTCATCTTATAAGAAAACATTAATGTATAAGTTAATATTCATATTGATTGTTGATGCCTACATCACGGTGACAGTATGTCAGGGTTGTTATTTTTTATCATAAAGACAATGTATGCTTGTACAAGTTTAATGAATAAATTTTGTTCTGTTCTTGTAATGATATCATACATCCTCGACCTCTCACCGCGTGGATGCGAGTCAATGGGGCTTGTGAGAAGGTCTTCCAACTGACCTGCTGGGTGCCGGAGGTTTTACCTAGACACCCAGATTTCTGAACCTCGCTATGATGATTTTTATTGTGTCAGTGCGATGTATTTCTAAAAACAACATTCTACTTGTAAGTTTCTATGGAAGTGTGTTAATAGTAAGACATAACAGATTAGTTCCTGTTATTAATTTTTTCATGCGTTGCTTTTTTTAATTAAATATGCTCTAATCAAGCTGGATGGCGTAAATGCAGCTGTCTTTGTGGGGCATGCGGAGCAGATACCTGCGACACTTTCTTGAAGTCTTCTCCGGTATTGTTGACATTTCCCTTGCACCTCATATCCGTCGTTTCTGTGTGTTGTTACTACAATGAATACATTTCATTAGGAGGAATAATACATGCGGGGCTGACCAACCTTCTTTTCATCGCCCCATTATCTTGCCGCCATTGTTGTCCCCCTGAAGACGCGGCTAATAATACTGAGTTCTGGACTGTTACGCAACAGGTCTTTACCGATGTCCGGGACGCGGGATTGCAGAGAGGGTACCTGTCAATTATTCCCTGTTCATTAGCTAAATTTAAGAACTAATTTAAGCCCTTTTAATAATTTAATTGAACTTCTCGCTGTGAGGATGACATGGTTCTGTTACGCCATTTTTCAAATTAAGCAGACTGCATTGCCCTTCTCCATCAAGATTTGATTTGGTAAACGAGGTAGAGCCATCGGAAATACTGGAGCTTTTCGGCGCCATTAGGCACTCGTTCTCAGATTATTCTAACACATAAAAGTATATCATATACATGTATACGTGTCATACAGAAGAGATATTTCCCACAGGCTTGTGGAAAGACAATGCCATACAACTAATTATAAAATAACATATATACATCATTTTTACATTGTGTTTGATGACAACTCTATAAATAAAGTGTCAAAAACTTAAAGAGAATGATGCAACCAATCATAACTGTTTATAAACATATCAGATAGTGAGTATATATAATAAGTAATTGAGGTACTGGTAGGTACAATGTCGGCATCTAGCAGGTATATCAATTAATAAATTAATAAATTAAAATGACGTAAGTCCAATATCTGGTCTTCTACGTGTCCAGTTTGTCTACAAATGATCCTGTGGCGTCGCCATGTTGCGACACAATCATTAGCTAATTGAAGCGCATGCGCATTTTGATGGCGCAGCGCCTGATAAAACAGAAACCAATTTTAGCAAGAAGTATAAAACTCCATTGAAAACTATACCAATAGTACTTATTTCGACATAACAATCAATTAAAATGTGTAAATTAATTACCTATTGTAACAAATAGAGCTGTGTTCTTAGGATGTCTAATTGAAAAAGATACAAGTATACTTACACGCGAGGACCTTGGCCGTAACATTTTAAGACTAATTTATAACTTTAACTCAAGAAACCATTTTCAGACCAACACAATTTAGATTTTCTATGTAATTCAATTATGAGTTTTAGCTAAAAATAAAGGACCGCGTATATTTGCATATGTGTATCGTATATACGTTGAAAATATTGTCTTTTGAAATGCATCATTTGAGCAATTATTACTTATGGCTGGTGATTTCGAGCCATAGACTACCCTTGCCCCACTAGAGGAGAATACGTCTAGCCTGAGAACGTATATTTATTTTCATGAGTCATCCCACTTTATGAGCAAGATATAATTTGATGAATCATATATAAAGAACCTTAATTTATCTTTAAGGTCACGACAATTGTAATTATTATGTACAAACGTATTTTTATAGGCTAATTAAAACAGTCTTCGTGTTATATTTGTTTGTGATGGTAACATAAATGAGTAAGTTTTTTTTTAAAGATTATGTCAAAGTTTAATGTCTAGTGATAATCAATCGATTTACTTATATAAAGTGCGGATATGTTATATATATATATTTAGTCATATTTCCCTTTCAAATAATTAATATTACTAGTTTGGGTATGCATATATATTATACATTAAAATCTTATTTACAGGTTTGTTTTAAAGTTAGAATAAATTTCGACAATTATCGTTACAAACAGGTTCCGTCGTGTAATATCAGACCTATTTGAAATGTGACGACCACATTGTAATTTGTAAAACACGACGGCGTGCTGTCTTGTTTGTTCTTTAAATATTGCATTATTTGTTCAGGCTATGTTTCAATGGACAAAAGCATATGTTCGTACTTTAGAAAATGTATTATTACTGCTTGTGCGTTTCATCAAACTTGATGTTTTACGAGCTTCATATTTCTTTATTGCAACATAGTTATTAATAATATGTAGATTCCCGTTTCTAAAATATCACACGTTTTCAACAATTAAACCCCTCAGAAAACTTGTATATGCTGGTTTTCACTGAAGTTTTGTTGCATGGATAAATCTACTCCAGATCGCAAACTGGTACAGTAATTAATCAAATACTATTGGTTACTGTTACACAATGGCATAGGATGACATTGCCGGTCACCATATCCCCCTTATAATAACATGTTTATATGTAGACTGATTTTGTCAGATAATAAACTAGAAGTTTAGACGAGGACAATGTTAATACGTTGTTGAAATGTCTTAAAGTTTTAAGTGTTAGGGTGGTAAGAACATTTACGTGCACGTGTGCAAGTGCACGTGTAGGACCGACTGTATACGTGTTTTATAAACAACACAACAATAGAACATGCTATTATCGTCTGAAGAGATGGATGTAACATGACATGAACTTAACACTTGATATGTAATATTTATTATGATCATTTCAGTAAGAAATATACAAAATATAACAACAGGTTGAAAGGGGCTTACGAAAGTTGGTCCCCAATATGTGCATAATAACTTAAAACAACCAATAGAATTTCTCATAGGAAGGTTATATTTATATGAGAACAGCGTGTCGCGTGCGTTTACTTTTGTTATTTTACAAATTAAACAACAACCATGCCAGTGTATTTGTTTACTTGCTACTACCATATTAATTTATAATTTATTTAAATTTTATTTAAGATTTTCAGTGACTCACCAAATTTGAAGACATTGTGATATATAATTTAGCTACTTTGTGACTTTTAAGAATTAATTAATTTCTCTTAAGCATTTTAAAATTTATTATTTTTACAGAATCGCACAATTTATCGGAAAGGCCATTGAATTAAAATTCTACAAATGAGAAATACATTGAGACACCCATACTTACTGTGAAATATGATATGATTGATGACATGCAAATAACTGAAGCGTGTAAACAGAGTGTAATGTGATCAATGCATAAATGGTAAAATTACATACAAAAGACATCTACATAGGGATTCGTATAAAAACCAGCCGATATAAGTCCATTTTGGAAGACGTAATTCATATAAATTTGGTTAATATAGAAATAATTTAACATCCGATTTGCTGTTGATTGCACCGAACCCTAATGGTTTCGGACCGCTTATTTCTTAGCATATATACGGTTCCTAAACAGAAAAGCGTATTTTATTTTGTTGTATGAACGACTCTTTGAACAAGACAAAGTCTTAATCTCGACGAAAAGTAACGCCGGTGATTGTTTTACCACTGACAACCGGCTTCCTTAGAAAGGCAAGACACACTGGAAAGCACATCACTGATTCGTCAGTAGCCGCATACTTCTGTAGAATATCGTGTTTTTTTCCGATGTAATGGTTCGTCATAAACATCTACCGAGAAGAGACGGCCAAATCATTCGGTGTTGTTTAACCACGAAGGTGACTCATCTTTTGACAATGAACATGTCCTCCAATTTAATTGCACTCATAACTTAAATAACATGTTAAAATATGTATGCTCAACCACGCACTTTATGATGATCGCGGTTACTTGGTCTTCGGCGGATTTCATTCAGGAGATTTAACATATCTGACGTTCGGGTTTTCTCGGCTGTTACAGGTTGAGCTCGGTTGTCTTTGACCGCCGATAGCTCCTGGCTATCTATATTGTCACTGATCGGAGTTTTCTTGTTTGTGCTTTCATCTGATGGCAAAGAACTGCTCGAACAGTCCGAATCTGAAAAGGAAAGATAAAAAAATATATATTTGCTATGTTGGCATCAATATTTAAGCAACTGGCAATCTATCGTTAACACTAGACTAATCTTTCGATTTGTGGAGGTAGCTAACCTGCCAATTAATTGAATACAACGCACCTGGTGTACCTCCTGTTTTTCACCGATAATGACAGAAAAAGGCGCAACAAGTAAATCAAGCGATATGACAGAGAGAGGATTTATGGAAAAATGGTGAAGGTAGCACTGTCATTATATGTCAGGCGTTTATTTAAGATTGCTACATAGACCGGTCATGCACAGGAAGATTGCATTTACTGCCGGATTAGTGTCACGGATGTTCATATTACCGAGTCGGGGATCATTTCAATGTCAGCCAAGTCATTAAAATAGCATTTCAAACCCTACTATTCCGTTCGCATGATTTCAGCCCAAATAGTGCGTTATTTTACCTAACAGCTGTCTGAGACCTTGAGGATATGTAACCAGATACCAAACTCACCTGTTGCTTCCCAGAATTCCACAGACAAAAGCGTGTGGCCATAGAAGAAGTCGCGTGCTTTGTAAAATCCGCTGCAATCCCATAATGCAATGTGTCCTTTCGGTTCATTGTCTTTCTGAGTATAAGTGATGACCCTCATTATCCCTTGCTTATTTCTAAAGGCCTCTTTCGTTTTTACTGGATCAAATAGGTGCATCTTAGTTACAGACGGGTAGCCATATTTGTCTGCAAGGAATGGCCCGAACGCCAAAGGGTGGAAAATATACTGGACGCCATTTTTATCCGGGACGCTGTCAGTGCCATATTGAGAGAGTCGAATGACGTCATGTCCGATTGAATGCTGGTTCCCGATTTTGTTTAAAACGTAAGAGAGTCTCAGCGCCGTAGTGTCGTGAAGTAGCAGGTGCGCGCTGTCGCCGATACCCAACAGGCTGACGATGTCATGGTTACGGTAATTGCCACCAAAATGTTTGAATCCCGGGTAGAATGTTTTCATCTGGCTGAATGGGGGAAATTGGATCTGGAAAGAAAGATTTATTATGCACCAGTTAACCAGTTTAATTGCAGAGAATTATTTTTAAATCTTTGAAACAGTGGATTTTGTACATGTACTAGATATAAAAATACTAGGCATAAAAAACGTAAATGAAAATTGAAATTGAATGAAAAAGAAAAGATTAAAATTCAAGTGAAACACGTGACGATGATACGAATAAAGAATATAATGAGATAAAAGGAAAAATAAGAAGAGAGGAAAAAAATGGATAAATGATAATGTTGATGATAATTATTTATGTACATAAAAAGTTTAGGCTTTTAAAAATAAAACAAAACATAACGAATTATTCCAGGTTCAGATTGAATGATATTTTCCTTAAATACTTTCTTAAATGACTTCTTTATTATTTTACTTTTTTATTAACTTGGTGTCATACACCAGACAACATTTGTTAGTCATTGCAACAGAAGGTTATTGTATAGTCGTTGACAATACAATGATTAAGACTTAAACAATAGTGTAACCTATCTATCAACAAAAAAAGACAACATGAAACATGGTATTTCCCCATTTTAACCTACAAGAAAATTCACTTTTTTTCTAATACTTTTAACTACTTTCCCATGGCAAAAAAAAAAAAAAACAACAACAAAAAAAAAACACAAAAAAAACAAACCGAAAACGTTTGCGTTGTATAAATGAAACAATGAGTGTAAGGTGACCGTGAGCTCTATATGAGACGTATACTGTACCACTAAGATGGGAGCTTTGACTGAAGAAACAATTAATTCATTTGCGGGTTGAGGACAAAGCTTTTGTCTTTTGATATTTAAGTCCTCGTCTGTTGGAAAGTAATAGCAGCCACTACAACGGGGTATTGTTCCTTTTCGGCTTACCTTACTTTATTTGGTTGAAAAGGTTCCGACTTTCTCACTGCATTGACTTACAAGAACACGTATCTATGGCCCATTAGGAATGTGGTACCCGAGGTAAAGGTGTAAACTGTTTACTTATGTTACAGGTAAAACATGGGAAAGGAAGTTAGTGAATGAATTACTTTAGGATTTGCTACAGCATCGTTTACAAGTGAAGCTTATTCCGTGTACTAACTGAAAGAGGTACACACATATGACATCTATTATCTTGCATATTATTGAGCAGGAGGAGGAGGAACGCGAAGGTGTTGTTGTAAATGATGATAATAATAATAATGATGTTGTTGATGATGATAACAACAACAACAACAACAACAACATAATAATAATAATAATAATAATAATAATAATAATAATCAACAACATCATTATCAACATCATCATCTTCAACATCATCATCATCATCATCATCATCAGCAGCAGCAGCAGCAGCAGCAGCAGCAGCATCATGATAATTATAACAATGCTGATTATGGTGATAACAAAGGTCCCAAACTCTAAAGCTGAAATTCGTTCTATTATAATTTTGCTTCTTGTTAAATTAAAAAATAAAAATGCATTCTGCTCTGAACGTTAGACCAGAAGGAAAACATTAACTACCCAGCCTCTCACCACGTGGATTAGAGTCCCATTCGGGACGAAAACCTTATGTGGGGAAGTCTTTCAGCTGACCCTCGGTGTTTTGGTGGTTCTAGATAGACATTTATGGTCTTTTTCTACACCGAAAAGCTTCACGTAAATAAGCCAATTCATATGTCGCTTAGATGTATTTCGCAAAACAATAGAGAACAAAAGAAAATTAATTTATTAGTCAATGATGTATCTGAACAGTTTTTGTTTTAAATAAGAAATTAAGGCGTATTTAAATTTAATGCAAATTATACTCTTACAACAGACGACAAATAGACAACGGAATCTGAGACATTCTCCTATCTTATCTATATCTCTCGTGCGTATAATGTGTATATTACGATTTGAATTACCGATTGGCAATTTACAACGTTTATTAACGACACACAGTCATTATTTCATCAATAAAGTTGTGTGACAAACAATATACCGAAATACAAGTATGGAAATATTCACATAAAAAATAAAAAGTACCACTGCCGACACATTTGAAATACAAAGAGGTGTTAATATACAACGACGTATGACAAACAGTTGTTCGTAATGGCGTCATTGATAGCGAACAAGTCTGGTTAGAACCTTTCAAACAAAATATCAGTTTATGGCAGTTTTCATAGCCACCATGAATGGTGTCGCAATATTCCTTCCATCAACAAGACCTTTGTGCTGATGTCAAGTAATAATTAATGATAATGAAAAGCTTGATATACAAGACTCCGTCATGTAACAAACTTGTTACAAACAGGAAAAGAACAAAGTTGATGGGCTGGAAATTTGCTGACGACTACCCGTACATCACAATCAAAGTAAGCAAGAACGAAAACAAACAAAAACAGCATGACACTCAGATCAAATAACAAACAACAAAACAACAACAACAGCAAACAGCAACAACAACAACAACAAATTACAAACGGAAGTTGGTCTTGATGTTTTGAAAAGAAAACACATTGTATTCCAGTCAAAGCGACTTTGTCCGAAATCTAGCTGAAAGAATGTTTAAGTTAAAGCATAAATATACATTGTAGATTTGATATTAAATTGAAGACGACACAAATAACAGTTAGTTTGGCGCCATTTTCAGGTTAGGTTAAATGCTGATACTGCATTTCGCTTTGCGAGCGGCACTTCAATGTTTCAAATCAAAAGAAAGTTTATTCCTTAATTATGTGAAAAGAGAAACCTATTGAAACCTAAGCCTGTTATCATACGTAAGGGGAGCAGGGTTTTACGACCAAGCGTGTGTTTGGTTTAGTATTTGAACAACAACACACTTTCTTTTTCAATATCCATTGAAAGTCACGCTAAAATAGATTTAAATGTGGCTGAAAATGGTCAAAGGCTTTTATCCAGGTTCACAGACGATGCGTATGACACGCGTAAAATACGCGTTATTGATGCTTCAAATGTTGTTCGAAAGACATAAACCCTTCAGTACGGTCTAGTAGCGAGCTGACTGACATGGGGTGACAGTTGATGCTATTACTAGAGGTGGACGGGAGATAATACAGATGGTTAGATTGGGAGAGCATTTAATCGGAACATTTCGGCTAAATCCGCTCTCGGCGGCAATGCCTTTAACACAAAGAGTTACGATTGTGGGGCAAATGTCAGTCCGTCCATCTGTCTGTATGTCTGTCTTTTCTGCCCACCATACCTTCACATCGTTGTGTTTGAGTTAGATAGGAGGGGATTTAAATTAAAGACTTTAATTAAAGAGATAGTATTGATGAGAAAGGACTAGAGTCTCAGTTTAAAAGTTGTTCTTAACATGTAAGAGTTGACAGATAAGAGACTGATTTGGAACATACAAGTCACGTATTAACTTATTATGCCAATATTGAATAAATATTATAAAACGGTCTAACATTTACATTTTTTTCATCGACAGTCAGATACGACGACACTATCTGAACATTTACTCCCAGAAATTCGTCCGAAATGTCGTTTATTTTTCTCAATATATCAAACTAGGACTTAAGCGAGTTGCTTTAAGTAAATCTGCCATTAACATTGCATTCAAAAATAAGGCAACATTGTTCTGAGTGTGAAGGGAATAAATGCTGCTAACTTAAAAATAAAAATGAGGTTTTATAACTACACTTTTTAATGCAAGAGTAAGCTTACTGATGTTCATTAATGGATATGAAGACAATTTTTCTTTCTATTGTTACGTCGCACCGATACGAGTACTATATCATTATCGACGTGAAGTTAACAATTAGTAAAGGAGAATTCCAGATATATATCTATGAAGAACCACCGGCGCACCGCAGGCCTGCTGGAAGACCCCACTATGAGAAAGGTGCAAACATAAAATAAAATAAGGATATTATGGATTGATCCATAACGACAACTTATGTCAAGAACTGATGGTTTAATTTAATTTGATTTAACGTTCAATTTTAAAGGTGGTATCCGACAGTTACAACCAGATTTTTTTAACCAAAAAATATTATTTCCTGAACTGATCCCAAGAAATGCTGTTCATTGATGTCGTACACCTATGCCAAAAACTGAAGCAGTCACCATTACAAACATGTATTTTTATCTTAGCCACGCTGCTCAATTAGCTATTTTTAACCTATGAAAAACACTTCACCACTAATATTTTCAATCACTTTAATTCTCATCAGGTTTGACCCCTCTGACATCGATGACTATTTTAAGCAGAAATCTCAATCATGCTTATTTATAGATATGAAAAGAATGGACATTTTGAGTGTTTTCTAACGGGCTGTACTGTTTTGACTGAGGTAGTGTTTAAAACCGCATTTGCTTCGACTAAAGTTTGATTGTATGCAGAAATAATGCACAAATACCTCAACAAGAATCAGGTATTTTCACAATTGTATTTAATCCAGACAAACTGTCGGATACCACCTATAAATGATAGTGCGAGAGAACAGGCACTCGAGTCATGAGTGAAACTGCATACATCGGGAATTTCGCTTATATCGCTCTGGCGAAAGCATTCGGCTACAACGAATTTCCATTATATTCATGGATTGTTATTATAGTAAAAACGACAACTTCTCTCAAAGTGCCCGGTGATGTCACAAATAAATTCTTTTAAATGGCAAATTGCACTGGTCCTCAAAACTTAATTGTCTGTATAAACTTATTTTACTGGACCAAAATTCATCAACGATGTGCCAAAGGGAGTGAATGAACCAATTTCGTATGACGTAATGTAAACTGGGCCTTGAAATCTACCGTACTAAATCATCTGGACAAAATTAATCAGCAATGTATTTTTCAGGTAAATTGAACTAATTTATTATGGCGTAATATTAACAGGTTCATTAATGGCTTGCGACCGCAACTCATCTTTTCTATTGACTATGGCTATTTTTGCGAGAAAGGTTTTTTTAAAGGACACTTATAAAAAACCCCACTGAACGTTAAGTGTGTGATAGCAATCAGTAGCAACAATGATGCTAGGATGCCTGGTTACCTACACCAGTAGTGTATTTACTTTACGTCTCTGCCTTTACTAATACTGTAGGAGAGGTCATAAAACACCCATACTAGTAGTTGAAACTAATTGAAGTAACATTCGTAGCAAAATTGATGGTGGCGGCCACGTGGCGGTGGCGGTGGTGGTGTTGTTGTTGGTCGTAATGCGTCTGTTGATACTGCTGATGCTGCTGACGATGAAAAGAACAATGACGACGATGACAACGACGACGATGACAACGACGATGATGACAACGACGATGATGACAACGACGACGACGACAACGACGACGATAACAACTATGCTATACATTTCTCGTATACATTTTAAGTATTTTTCCTAACCAACTCTCACTTACATGTTTAAGCAATCAGATGCGCCTTTCTTTATCTCTGCTGCAGAAAGACACTAATCTTAGATCGATCTAGGATTTACAGCTCTCATAAATTTTAAACATTCATGCCAAACCAATTTGTTAGACGAAGCCTTGCTGCTATAAAATTGAGATGTAACAAAACACAATACTAGTCTAAAGAGATTATCTTTTTGTACAATTGCTTTAAGTGATTGTAAAATTTTACGACCCAGACTTTTCCTTTCATTTTCAGTCCTTTAAAAACATCGTCATCATCAATTTCAGCCAATGCGATTGATTCGTCCTTTTGGGGTTCGTCCATCATGAAGACGAGGTGACTTAAAGATTCCAAAGATACATTGACAATTTGACTGTTTGTGTGTAGTTATCTCTCGCTTTGAGGTGTTGGGTTATTGACTTAAACAAATCCCAGAGGCAGCTAAGAGTATGTATTTTATTGCCCAAACATATGTCATTATTTGATTTAATGTCTCGAAATCCGCAAAATAAACACGACAAGTGGGTGTCTATTCCGCGGTTTACAAATGGCTGATTGCGGTTTGATTTATTATAGACCAGCAAAAACGGCAGATGGTGAATTGATTATTTGTCGTCATATTACGCATCTCCTCACATTGAGTGTTAAGAATCATAAAATAAGGTGAAAACTTCCAGAAAACGCTTTTTAAGACTTATATACGCAGTACTTGTCTTTGGTGCTTTGATTTCTGTGGGGAATAAAGCTTAGTAATAATATTTATTAATATTGCTGTCGGTCTTGCATCGAAAAAACTAGTGCTGTAGAAATCTTGATTGATTTAACGTATCTCTTTGTACGTAAACTTGATTTGAAAATCCGAATAGAGTGGATAAAATACGATTATACTTCTTTTAAAAAATAACTCCCGGACAGCATACAGACCTAATAATGCATACCGATACAAAACGCATAAATGGGGTAATAATAAAACACAGCCATCAATAAAAGTGGTGTATGCTTGGTCGAATATTCGGTGAATCGACAACTTACCAAATCGTGAGAAAATTTGATAAACATTTATGCGTAGAAGTAAGTGACCTTCCTGGGTAGATATTATTTTATTATACCAATGGTATTGTGGATATAATCAACACTTCAAGATGACAATTTTCCAAAAACTGATTTGAATTAATGGAAAATAGGCGTACGTAGAAATGAACGGAATCGTCACGATGGATATTTTTGTTTTTGTTTTTATACATTTTTTTTCGGCATGTGAGAGGAATAGAACATTTGTATGTTTAAAAATAAACAGTAACGTCTCAATGCATTTTTGTTATTGTTTTCATACATTGTTTTTGCGACTCTAATTTGGACCCCTAGAGTGTCTTGCATGTGTTGCTCCACTTCTCTGTATGACATGTAACAAATTTTGGGATCAGAACTGTAAATAAATGTTTGTTGTTTTCATGATAGTTCCATTATAGTTCAATGCTTGTCTAAGCAGTTAATTCTGTTAGGAATATATATGTTATACAAACTACTTATGTTATAGGAACAATTTTTAATATATAAACTTGAGATATTGTTGTCTAAGATAATTGGATATTGATATTGGGATATAGAAACGCCGCATTATAGGGTCTAACGCCAAAGTGCGTTGTATCCCAGAGTGTGTTGGACCCCAAATTATGTTGACCCCAAAGTGCGGTTGACTCCGACTTGCGTAGGACCACAAAGTGCGTTGGTCCCCAAAGTGTTTAAACCCCAGAATCTGCTGCACTTCAGATTGCGTTGGAACCCAAAGTGCGTTGGGCCCCAACGTGCGTTGGACCTCAGAGTGCGTTGAACCCCATAGTGCGTTGGACCCCAAATTGCGGTGGACCCCAAAGCGCGTTGGAAACCAGAATGCGTTGGACACCAAAGTATGTTGGACCCTAAAGTGCGTTGGACCCCATAGTGCGTTGGACCCCAAAATGCGGTGGACCCCAAAGCGCGTTGGACACCAGAATGCGGTGGACCCCAAAGTATGTTGGACCCCAAAGTGAGTTGGATCACAGTGTGTTAAGAGATTTTAACCGTTTACCTTCTAGTTAGCTTTAAACGAAACTTTTGACGGGTGAATTAGATTGACTTTAATAGAAAAAACTCACTCAAACAAACAGAAACAAGCAAATATAGGATATTAACCGAGCAGCACCTGTAATACGACCCGCTTTATACACTCAGGCATGCTAGTACATTCTTTCTTTGGTTCATGGAAAGTTATAATTGTAGGTTAACTGAATGAGCACCATTGTGCACCGAGCTTTTCTGATCAAAGGAAGAAGACGGGCTCGAAAAGATTTGAAAAGTTCATTTACTCATTTTTCTGCCGTTCAGTCCCAACGAAACACGAGTCGGTAGCGGTCATAATAGAACCATTGTGGGGTTATCTCTAGCCGAGTCAGTGAAATTGAGCAAAGCGCTTGAAACAAAGATAATAATAAATACTCCAGAGCAATTAGAATACCAAAGTGAATAGAAGACGCGTGTTGGTTATTGAGAGAGTGGAGATTGTAAGATGTCTTTGTTTAAGAAAGAATTGAGACAAAACAAATACTGGATGTGGTTTTTAGGGCTTGTTTTTGTGGAAGATCTTGAAAGTGGTGAATCATAGTTGACAGGAGAAGAGAGGAACTGGGGATTGGGCTTCGGTCTAAACTATGGACTGATAAGACACAAGTGTGTAGAGTGTAGTGAAAATATTTCTCTTGATCGTCAAGTAGCCTCCATTTTGGTTCAATTGTAATTGTGCCTTTAGAAGTTATGGTAGTTGGGTAATAGTAGCAGTAGTAGTAGTAGTAGTAGTAGAAGTGGTAGGAGTGGTGGTGGTGGTAGTAGTAGTAGTAGTAGTAGCAGTGGTAGTGGTAGTAGTGGTAGTAGTAGTACTTCTACTACAACTAGTAGTAGTAGCAGTAGTAGTAGTAGTACTAATAGTAGTAGTAGTAGTAGTAGTAGTTGTAGTAGTAGTAGTAGTAGTAGTAGTAGAAGTAGTAGTAGTAGTAGTAGTAGTAGTAGTAGCAGTGGTAGTGGAAGAAGTAGTATAAGTAGTTGTAGTAGTAGTAGTAGTAGTAGTAGTAGTAGTAGTAGTAGTAGTA
>CM017569.1:22436668-22474168 GCA_007844125.1 Sinonovacula constricta | reverse complement strand
ATAGAGAGTTAGGGATAGAGACATGAAGAGAGAGACAATAAAAACTTGACAGTTTCTCGTAATTTTATTGCTAATGACACGAATGCGTACGTACACTTATAAATAAAACATATTAAAATCACTTAATATGAACCTTCACATGGTATTTGTTACAAGAGAGAAACAAGAAACAATTTAAGTAAATGTGGATTGTCCGTCAATTAGTAAGGTAACATTATTTCATAATATAACTTAACATTATTATAAGGTGAACTAACATTTCAACATCTGAAGAAAATACCGGTTGAAAATTGTATTGATAAATTGTGTGTTTTCAGGCACTCATTGTACACAGCACGTTGGATATCCGTCGATGTTTCAACATTCAGCGAGAATGCTTCGTGTTGCAAACATTTTGCCATTATGACGATAGGTGATAAAAGCTAATACAGGGTAAAATGCGCATTTTTTACAACTCCAATACAAAATGGCAAATCTGTAAAGTAAATTTGAGCTTTGCATGTAACCTTAATTTGTACATGTCGGGACCAATCTTATTTCGTTTCCTGTGAGACCGACAAGTGGAATTAAAATGAAGAAAAATTGCATATTGCTGATATTTACAAATTAATAGATACACTGATTTTAATTTGTTCTGATTCATATATGTAATTTATCCCTTGTTATTTTAACTTAATTACATATAGCATAGAAACTCTCTCTCTCTCTCTCTCTCTGAAGTTTCTGTACATTATTTTATTACTATTTGATAGTATATTATTTAGTATGTAGTGAACTCCACCTAAAGCTGGGGTCACATCTTTTCAGAATAGCTTGATTTGTGAGCTGTATATTTACACAATTTCGCAATAACCTGGTTTCTAGTTTGATTACAAAAGCTGACTGGTGTAACCTAAATCATAATTGCATTAAACATCTAATTTTCATGTCTTCTGGTTCGGGATTATTAAATACAGAGAATACAGTGTTAAGTGTGTAACAAAAACGACATTTTTATTGGAGAGGGATTTACTCGCACCACAGAACTAGATACAATACTTTTTCCAAGAGAATTCTCCCATGTTCTTTTTTTATTTCTCTTCAACTCATGCCTGCCTTATTGATAACTACTCTATTTGTAGGTATTATGTTTAATATTTTCATGTTCAGCAGATACTTAACTGTAATTTATGAGTATCGACGTCCTGCTGTTGCAGTTATGCTGCACTTTTACTACTTCAAGTACAAATCCTATCCATGACTAAAATTCTCCAATCAAATCTTAAGCTTTAGTCACCATCAAACAACACGTTCTTTTCAAATATATGAAGTTTTTTTGTTGTTGCTGTTTTTGAAATATAAACTGCAATATTGGTTAAAGAAGAGCTTAGACAAATGGCGGAGTGGAATCACCGGTGCACCATCAGTTGGGGCACCTCTCTACCAGGTGGAACTGCTACCAACTTGGTGCCTCGAACTCACGCGGGGTGGGTGTGGGTGGGGCTGGGGGACTGAAAAATAAAAAAGAAGTTGAAAGTCGCACAGAAGCGGCAAGTTACAAGCTCGAGCCAAAGTCGTGACGTAAAATGACGAAATCTTTTACATGTACAATGAACAGTTTATCGACAGTGGTAATTTGCAGGTGACATGTGGATATGTACAGACACTAAAAGCCATATATTAGAATAATAAAACCGTTTAATGTATTTGTATTGCACTAGATTATGATTTAAATTATGAACAATATGTTTCACATTTCCATTGTCCCTCATTTGGAGCTGATCGCACAAGCAAGCCATTTGCACTAATTAAATGGATGGTAAATGGATGTGATACTTTTTAAACTAAGTTAACAAATGTCGATGTGTAATTTATTTTTTTGTCATCTACTTTACAAACTCTATTGGGTCAATAACTTACAGTGTGGAATTATGTCATACTAAAGGATATGATCACATATATGAGTTGCTTAATATATGATTTTTATTTCCAAAAAAATACAAACATTAAAATTGTCCCATTTGAGACCATTTGAGGATTAATGCCAGGTACGATCTTAAAAAAAGTTACCTGATAACAGAAACCATAATATTTTTTACATTTTTTCCGTATCTCTTAAAATGCTTGTAAGGATTTATATTCAAAAGTATATCTATTAACAGACAAACCCCCCCACACACAAAAACAAAACAACAATACTATTTATTTCCGAGTAATGTTGACGAATGGTAGAATACCCTTATGAAACGTGGAGCCATAGTTTTTGCCACACTTTCAGTGTATCCGCTTTCTTAGGATACAATACGGAGGATATAGTTACGTGGTATAATCAGAAAATGCTCGTACAGCTTTTATTACTTTATCAGAAGACAAACATGAAGATGCCAAATTGTATGTTTTAATGTTAATCGCACGTCTAAATATAAACGATGGCACATATTCAATGTAATTCTAAATACATGTCATGTTTCAGTTGTATGCTTTCTTGCGCTTACAAAAAATCTTAAAATCCCCCCCCCTCTCCTCTCGATAATTCACAATCGTGAGCTAATAATTAATATAAGACCCGCCGTCTGCTATCACGTATCATGTAGATAGCGCGTTAGCCACTTGCTCGCACGTCAGGCTAATCACGTCGCGCGCTTTATGTGGTCGCTAATTAGATTAACAAGGTGAGTGACGTAATCGATATGATTGATGTTCGCACTCAATAACGTGGTGACACAAAACTATTGGAAACTTTCCTGTGAAAAAGAATCCTGTCAGTAGGTGCTGTAATTGATTACCAACACGGTTTAACTGCTGGTTATGCCCTCGGCTGATACTGTAATGGAAATGTGCAGGTAGGTCAAAGAACAAGAAAACATATATTTTATTGTTATTTGTTATTAACAACAAACAAACCAACAAAAAACACCCCCCCCCAAAAAACAAAAACAAACAAAAAACAACACCCACAAACAAACAACAACAACAACAACACACACACACGCACAAAACAACAACAACAAGCAACGGACTTCTTAAAAGTGACAACAAGTAATAAGAACGTACAAGCTTACTTTCAGTTGTCCCTCGCAACTATTGCTATTTCTTGTGATGCTAGTTTATTTTCTAGTTAAAAAGTTTATATTTATGAAGATCTTATGGAAAAAAAGAACATATCCATGGCGAGTTAATAAAACTATAGAAAACAACACTTATCTTCAGCAAGACAGTTCCAAATGCAAACAAATAACAGACAATTTATTTTCTGGTGTGTGTTACTTTGCAATCTTTAGGCTTTTTGATGACAGTAGTTAGAAAGGCGTTGACGGTAGAGATATCTGCAAACATCGGCTGATGGGTCATGTTTGTGTAAGGAACACCCCGCGAGTACATTCGGGAGAAAAGTGTGGCGCTTTAAGATCAAACATCAAAGGAGAGAGACACTATCCGATAGTAGTCCTATCCGATGACAGGGACACCAAATAGAACATGGCTGTATGCTATCCGGATTGGATTAAAGTGGAAACGGATAGGGTCAAGTTTAGGTGATAAAAATGCACAAGCGGGTGTATTTGTTACAGATTAATGTTATTTTTGTTATTTTCATTTATTTTATAAATCTTGCTGTTCAAAGAGTCGTTTTATGGCCCCTGTTGCCGTTGTTGTTGCCCTGTTGTCGTTGTTGTCATCGTATTATTATTGGTAGTATTGTCGTCGTATTGTTGTTGGCAATTTGTTGTTGTCGTCGTCGATGCTTTTTCCCAAGTAAGTAGCAAGATAAATATTTCAAAAACACCATGCCAGCACACATGACTTTCAAATAAATAAAATATACATGAAAAGGAACATTTGCACTAATTAAATAAATATGCCATGTCAATCAACATTACATATCATAAATAAATTTAAATAAAAGAGCTTGAAGAAACGTTATTTCTCAATGTGGTCATTAAAATATATCATTGTGCGACATAGGAAGACACAACGACAAATCATAACCACAGAAATTAACACATCAATGTATACACTCAGTTAAAAGACAATGATAGATATAATTACACATCGAACTAAATTGCACAAATTTTATAGTAGTATATTGTTTACGTAAATAAATTATAAAATATTTATATAATCAATAATTATATATGTTTAATATGTGTCATTACAAGAAATAAGCACATAATGTGAAACTATAAGAAATATATGGTACTGACAATAAAAGTAATAACAGAAAGCATATAAATATATGTTTGTTATTCCTTTAAATGTAAGTATTTAAAATCTCATCGCTCTTTAAACTAACCGGTAAAAAGAGCAGTATCTTATGCTTAAAAAAGCTTTAATTTAAACAATTCTAAGCTGTAATTGATTGGAAGCTAAGAAATTTATGAAACCCAATGTATCTGTTAAATGCAATAATAATTATAAATACCATAAAATATAAACACACTATACTAGCAAACACGGTTTAAGAATATAGTCCATAAATACATTTCCCTATCACTAAGTTTAAAGTTTCTATATGGTCCAGAGTTTCTAATAGTCTGCAGTAAATCAATCCACATGGAGCGTCCCCGATATTTCACGAATACCCCCCACCCCCACCCCCTACACACACAACTCCCACGAAAACCGCGACCTTGGTTATGGAGAAACGTCCTCTCTGTCTAAAAGTCACCACACCTCCCAAACGGTGTGACATTTCAGAAATGAATGCAGGTTTGTGCCCATGATTTATACTTTCTAAGACAACACGTTCCATCATATACAATGGACCCGTATGGATATTAGAAACACGACGTACGTTTTTGAAATTATTAGTAGCCACAGATAGCCAAGCCATAAAAACACGTCTTTGAACAATATGAACTCCAGCATCAAGATTAAGCACTAATATGATCAGTTTGTCTGTTTGACCTGTAACTTATTTCTTTTGAGTTGTAGAATGTAACCAGATTGCTGAAGCATAGTCAAAATAACATGAGACAAAAACCACAATAAGCAACTTTCTAGTATGTAAAATAAGACAATCCATTGTTTTTTGCCGAGAAACGTAAGCCTAGGTTTGACTTTTTGATTAACTTACACTACCAAGGATTCAAATGACAAATTTTGGTCGACTGTTGAGCACAGATACTTGACTAACCATTTGGATTGAATACATTTGCCTTGCGTAAACACTAAATAGCAGATGGAGATTTGACTTTTTATTTTGATCCAAACATCATGGATTCTATTGTACCAATGTTTTTGGATAGTCAAATACACACGAACCGCTCACTTACAATTTCAAGTTCGTGACTAACCATATCTTCTATATCTGCATAGAGAACTTTATTTCGACCTAAGACTTATCACTGACATTGACTAAAAGGAGGAGATTGTCCCCTGAAGGACTCCACATATAATAAGGTTCCGAAAAAAAAAATAGTACGAGACCCATCAAAAAGCTGTCTGTCAGATAAGTGTGAAGAAAACCTTCTGATAACTGACACAGAGAGACAAAGGACTTCGAGTTCCATGAGCAGGATAGTATGATCTACAGCGCCGAATGCTTTCTAAT
Organism: Sinonovacula constricta; assembly: GCA_007844125.1. Lineage (NCBI taxonomy): Eukaryota > Metazoa > Mollusca > Bivalvia > Cardiida > Solecurtidae > Sinonovacula > Sinonovacula constricta. Next base: position 22,468,638 of record CM017569.1, on the reverse strand, counting down.
GATCAAGCAGAATCACCACTACCATGTTTGAAATATCCATTTAAAAATGTATGAAATCGGTTAAATGAATAATAGGTAATAAGAAAAGGTCCTGTCAAAAGTTCCACAGATATTTAAATTTTATCTACCAGTAGACAAAGGCAAACAAGGTAAATGTAAATGTGACAAAAACACAGAGACGAGACATAACACACATAAAGACAAATCATCAGTTACTGCCTTGGAACGGTCAATCGGCAAAAGGGCCGACTGGGGTGCTTAAACCTGGTTTGTGGAGCGCTCCAACCTCGCACTCCCTGAAGGCTTTTCTATCAAACAAACAGTGTAACTAACTGTATCTCGTCAAAGTGAAACAACTAAAAGTAAGCACCTGCATCGGGAGTTAAAACAGATGAAATGAACTTATATACATACATAATATCTAGTTAAAAAATAAACTATCAACATATGTATAGTATGTACAGTAAATAAAAGCCTCGGCAACATAAAAAATCCAAATGAGAGATTAGTTTGAAATAAAACAGCCCAAGCGCTGATATATTTTAAGAACAAATAAAACAGCCCAAGAGGTGATATATAATAAGATCAATTTAAATATGGCATACAATGCCATGACATCATATGCCAAAAGTGTCAAAAGTGAAATGTAAAAATACGAAAGAAAACATCGAATTTTAGAAAACAACCTACCAACAATATAAAATGTAGTATTGTTAAGAGTTAATAAGTTAAAAACAAATCATAAAAAGCCGGGAATTTATCCGCAGTTGGCATAATATATATAATAAAGGTACACAAAAAAATCAAAATTTTTTTTTATACCTACTGTGCAATCTCACGTAAAGTCTGCTCTAGTTGCTCACCTATATGGGGCACGACTGGAGAGATGAAGAGACAAGAATTCCAACAGTAACTGTCCAATTGTGGCTTTAAGTCACTGTTTTCATATAGCCTGTCCGGTCATCGTGAATAAGACATGTTTCAGCGGAATATTAACGTCTAACACCAGTGTGATAATTAAATACTAAACTGTTCTCCAAAAGGTAATCCTAAACATGATCATATTTCACATTATTATTTCAGGGACACTTGAAAAGGCACTTAAAACAGAAACTGCGCTATCATTGCCAACATAACATTTACCATTCTTTTTATACAAAGGCATAATCTGTGCCAACTTCAGTTCATCAGGTACAACACATTAAATGATTAACAGATTTATGATGTGAGACAAAGGACTTGTAATCAATAAACCAGAATCAAAATCCTTGACAAACCTAGATGGATTGCGATCACAAACCTAGATGGATTGCGATCACAAACCTAGATGGATTGCGATCACAAACCTAGATGGATTGCGATCACAAACAAAGATAGATTGCGATCACAAACCTAGATGAATTGCGATCACAAACAAAGATAGATTGCGATCACAAACCTAGATGGATTATGATCACAAACCTAGATGGATTGCGATCACAAACATAGATAAATTGCGATCACACACCTAGATGGATTGCGATCACAAACATAGATAGATTGCGATCACACACATAGATAGATTGCGTTCACAAACCTAGATGGATTGCGATCACAAACCTAGATGAATTGCGATCACAAACCTAGATAGATTGCGATCACAAACCTAGATGGATTGCGATCACAAACATAGATAAATTGCGATCACAAACCTAGATGAATTGCGATCACAAACATAGATAGATTGCGATCACAAACCTAGATGAATTGCGATCACAAACCTAGATGAATTGCGATCACAAACCTAGATTGCGATCACAAACCTAGATGAATTGCGATCACAAACCTAGATGAATTGCGATCACAAACCTAGATGGATTGCGATCACAAACCTAGATGAATTGCGATCACAAACCTAGATGAATTGCGATCACAAACATAGATAGATTACGATCACAAACCTAGACGAATTGCGATCACAAACCTAGATGAATTGCGATCACAAACATAGATAGATTGCGATCACAAACCTAGATGGATTGCGATCACAAACCTAGATGGATTGCGATCACAAACCTAGATGAATTGCGATCACAAACATAGATAGATTGCGATCACAAACATAGATGAATTGCGATCACAAACCTAGACGAATTGCGATCACAAACATAAATAGATTGCGATCACAAACCTAGATGAATTGCGATCACAAACCTAATTGAATTGCGATCACAAACATAGATAGATTGCGATCACAAACCTAGATGGATTGCGATCACAAACCTAGATGGATTGCGATCACAAACATAGATAGATTGCGATCACAAACCTAGATGGATTGCGATTACAAACCTAGATGAATTGCGATCACAAACCTAGATGAATTGCGATCACAAACCTAGATGAATTGCGATCACAAACCTAGATGAATTGCGATTACAAACCTAGATGAATTGCGATCACAAACCTAGATGAATTGCGATCACAAACATAGATAGATTGCGATCACAAACCTAGATGGATTGCGATCACAAACCTAGATGGATTGCAATCACAAACATAGATGAATTGCGATCACAAACCTAGATGGATTGCGATCACAAACATAGATAGATTGCGATCACAAACATAGATAGATTGCGATCACAAACCTAGATGAATTGCGATCACAAACATAGATAGATTGCGATCACAAACATAGATAGATTGCGATCACAAACCTAGATGAATTGCGATCACAAACATAGATAGATTGCGATCACAAACCTAGATGGATTGCGATCAAGCGCCGTTGCTTTATTAGAACTAAAACTCCTCAAAATTTACGATAAATATTTGCCTTATCGCCAAAAGTGAAGCACTATAGTTATTTGATTTGACAGCTTTGGCAGAATACACATTCTGCCAAATGTTTTATAAAACACTTTGGTAATTCTTCAATAAGTTTACCAGCCAAAAATGTATAAAATGAATTATGTGTTCCTGCAACGTTTATCAAAGCAAATAGTATTTAAGTTTGCTGTAATTAATAATATACACGTTTGTCTCGTTTGTGTGCAAAAAAGCAATGTCTCCGTACTTTATACAGCTTTACACATCTGCATAAAATCCATGTTGCTTCATACACACACGTTTCACAGGTGCAAGAACATTCAATGCAAATACGAACGTATGTTTAAATATATCACAATAAGGAAATGTGACAAAGTCCTATGAGCATTGTAACATTTACCAAAATCTGAAAAAGGCAGAGGGCAAAGGTATTCAAATGCAAGCCAAATGTAATAATAAGAACAAGGCTGTGATGAGTCATTAAACAAAAAGAGCAAACCAAACAAATAAGTTACTAACAAAACTTCAAACAACTTGTAGCGTTTGCTATTTATAGCCTTATTCTTGTTGTCAACACCCATAATAATTGAAGGGGATAAGTTAAAATAATCATAAGATAAACTGATAGTTGCTTAAATAAAATGAAAAAGCATTTGTTTATATAGTCTGTAGACTACGCAATATAATACATGGAAGAAGAATGTCGATGAAAATCTTTTCAAGTTCGTCATAGTGCTGTTCTTTAGCCACATTCGTTGTTGCCATAGTCTAAGACGGGGTCTTCAAAGCCGTATTCTCAGCAAAATCTCGTACACCATTTTGTACTTGTTAAACATTTCACAAGCCAAAGCAGTGCGACAAATCGTGCATGAATAGAAGGGACCCAGCTTCTCGGAGTGGCTGAACGTCGGCCTGCATAAATGGAACTAGCAATCTATTGTTATTTGACAATAATTTTGACTCTAATGCCCGTTCAATTTAAATCTTGCAAGGTGCATTTCCGGTTTAGACGCATGGCCCTGTACGGCACAGGCGACTTTTATTACCATCCCCATAACTACAGGGCTCACATCTTTTCTTTGACATGTCGTGACACTCTAACGACACAATACAATTGCTCCCATTTGCAACAATTAAACTTTAAAAATTCAAGTGCAATAGAGTAGGTAAATATGTGCGCGCACACATGCATGCCATATTTAATTGATAAGCGACATAGGCATATACATGTGCACATTAATCTATACACCGTCGACATGACACTTTACGTCTTAGCACACAACAACCAATAGTTTATATTATGTATCACCCAAAAACTGAATTTGTTTTGCCAGTATTATGCAATTGTATACGTAATGTATTGGTCCCCATCGCTTTATATAATTTCAACGTTATCTTATTCAAATTGTAGTCTCAGTTAAAGTCCATTTTTATTTATTCTTTTGCTTTGTTCATGATTACGAACATCAATTTTTGTTAAGACACCTACTATATAGGGTAAACAATTAACTTAACGTTGACTCAATCCGTAAGAGACCGATGGTTCCATCCTAGGTCGAGAGATACATTTCAAGTACTGCATTTCTGAAGTGCCCTGGACGGATCACACTTTTTTCATTTTTAAATCGTTTATAAAACAAATTCATTGAGTATTACCACACACAATCATAGGTTCTCATCTTACTTTAGATTTTTTTCATTGATTTCCTTTTGTTTGACCATTTAAAGCTCAGAAACCTAAAATATCCCCAAACTACGCATGCGCTAATATACGTCATGTGTATACGTCAGTCGTAAACAGTGCACTGATTGGCTAAACAGGGGCGTTATCATTTAAAATACGCATAAAATGTGAATCGTTTTGTTATATGCGCTAAGTAAAGTCATACACTTTGAGCATGATACTTGTATACCAGTAGTTTCTGTTGCTATATATTCATTGTTAAGATGTGTTGCTCCGGGACAGGCTGTCCTGTTGCCTGATTAGTGAGCCTGGATTCGGTATCGCACATTCACTAGGAAAGCTTCACTCAGTCTAATTCAACTGAACACTGCATCTCTATAACTGAAGGCATTAGATCCAACTTTCACGCAGTAAAATACGACTTGTACATTTTTTAGCTAAAGTCTTAATGCGAAAAGTTTGTTGTCATTGAGGTTCTGATTTCCTGGAGGCCGACGGTCAAGACAACTTGTCCGTGAGGTAGACACATCTATCAGGGAGTGTTCGGTCGCTATCTGACTGGACATCAGTGGTCAGTAGCGTGGCGAGGGGACAGGAACAAGTGACCTTTCATTATCTCTATTAACATTAAAGAACAGAACACAAATGTTAACGTGTTCGTCGAGTCCCTTTCCACGCTATTCTAAGAGACCGTTTAAAAACATTGGACTCTTTGACTTTTTCGACGATGGTTTACAAATCTACAGAGTCTCTTAAGATGTTTTGTGATTTTATATACAGCGATGAATCTGGTTTCCTGTTGCTATATTGGTATTATTTATGGAGTTAGGAATATTTTACAAAAGAGGAAGCTAACAACCAAAGTATGCGAGAGGCCTGTGAAATAAAAGGTTACAAGCAGGTGTCTGTTCTGGACGGGACATTAACTGGTATGGCTATTTAACAAAATGATAGATTTATAGTGGCCCGAATCAGTGATCTTGACCGTTGTTTATCAGCCGGGGTAGGCATTTCAGCGATTTGAATGATTGGGATCAAGCAATATAGAAATGAAAGGAAAGAAAATAAGAGTGAAGGGTTGTCCTTGGTTGATTTATGGCGGGGACGAACAATGTCCACTGATCGTACACGGTCGGAGGTTGGTTGATCGTACAAGGCGTGCGATGATAGACGATGAATAAAGAAAATAATTAAATTAAATTTTACTTTCATATCTAGTAGCTATCTACAGATATTTACGAGCAACCATCGTGTCATGTCGTTTGATTTATGAACATATAAAGCGCATATAAAGGATATGGACTAGACAAATGCATGAATGAACAAGGCCTGAGGAACATTCGTTTGTTTTTAATATTTTCATTTGTTATCATGGATATTTTGAACAGTCACCAGCAGATATTGTTTTGTTATCGTGACTCCTATCAAGACGAATATTAACATTTTAGAGCCAATGACACTATCTTTATTCTAACTCTATAAGGTCGATAGCGCGAATTTTCGAGAACCAAAGTTTCCTGCAAAAAACATCAACATGGTGCCATGTTAACATTTGACCAATATAAAAGATTAATAGTAAACAAGAAATGTCTTTAAAAAAGACAAACGGCGTCGGATTAAAAAAAGGAAAAGCAAGAAATTTCTTTTAAAAGGCTATGGGGCATTTGTGAAGCATAAACTTACACATTTTTATCGTGTTTATGTTTCTACTGAATATAAATTTGTGAGAAAAATGGCATGAAAATGGTGTACATTTTTAAACTAGTCGCTCGCTCCATCTGCGCCTCATAATTCTCACGTAATAGGCACTTAAAGTTACGAAGTAGTTAGATCGTGCTGGAAGTGAACAATCTGCTTTTTGGCATATGACAGATATGATATTTAAACGAATGTAGGATCGAGTGACATTTTATACACTATATACAATAATACTGTAGGAAATGGGGTACATTGGTAAACTGGAAATTATCTCCCTTGTTTGTTAATATCCGAGGTATTCCAAAGAGTAGGTAGGTCCTTTATAGTCGGAATTCTTGGACTTTATCGCCCGTTCTTTTGTAGATTTTGCCGTTACAAACGGTGAAATTTATTTTGCACAAATATAAGCTTAAAATCCATTTAAATACTTATAGAGATTTGTTATTTAAAAAAGAAAATGGAAGTGTTTGTTGATGATGGTTAACTTGAAAGTCAAAGAAGTCAACATACACTCCAAAAAGAACAAGCATAAAAACCGAGTAAAACAAATGAAAGGACCTACTTGCATTTAGGGGTTATTCAGGGGAGACTATTTATTAATGTCACTCATTGATATAGACTTGTTTATGACTTAAATACCTAAATAACTATATATCGCCACCCCGAGGACGTTTATTAGAAACACTACGGTATATGATGCTATTAGGAATTTCTACCAATGCGAATCGCTCTGATATTCATTCAGGCTAGCCTTGCGTCAGCGTTTGTAAGTAGGTCAAAAGTGAGGTTAGACAGCTACGCCGAAAAAAAAAATCTATAGTTGGTTGTCATGGTTTTTCGTTACATCACAATGACATATTATGGTAATAATAGCGTCATCCGGCGAATCTTTGGTGGAGAAAGACCCCTGACACATGTAGAACCACCGGCGCACTGCAGCGTATCCATAGCCTTGTATCATGATCTATCATGAAACTGATATTGTTTATAAAGTCGCGTTGGATATTTAGATCATACAACTGTAAGTCTTAGATGACGGTATTACATAGAGGAAAAAAGTCAAAATACTGAAATATCAGTCATTCATTTGTATTGTTTTACATGATTCATAAATGCTGTAAAGGGTGGTAATATCCGTAGAAATCAACTGTGTTTTGTATACAATTTTACTTTTGCATTTTAAGATAAACAGTTTCAATTTTAAGATTTAGATTTTCTCGTAACGTGTCATTGTATTTTGACCTAAGCAATCCCAATTTTTTACGATTTGACCGACCGCCATAAGACTAACCTATAATAAGCCGATACAAACCAATACTATTAACTTGGCCTTGTATTGTGCTTCTTACAATATCCAGTACATGTTCTAGTCATCACAGACAATAAACACAATACTTTTTAGATCTTTCATTAACATGGCACCCGTTAAGTGCCTAAAGATGTCGATTGTCAACTATCCCTACGACCTACAGGGTATACTCTTGCGGTTATTGGACAGTCTGAAAGGCCATAGTGGCATGCAGGCATGTATTGCTTGGTGTCTTTCTGTTTTAAAAGCTACACCAGTGTCATGTGATATATACATATAGAAAAAATCTATAGCTAGAGAAAATACATTTAAACTATACATAGACCGGGGGTAGAACTGGCTGTCACTAACACCTGCTCTACTTTCTGCAGCGTTTACCCCTAACCATAAGTTGTTAAAGAGAATTGACGTTCCGCTCGTCAGCATGGTTCGTGAGGGTGGCAATATAATCTGTTTCGACATATTGTTGAACATTTAGCAGCCACACTCGGAAGAAGACACAAAGTATGTACAAAGTATATGGTATTGATGGCCTAACCAAACAGTTGCAAAAACAACAACGGCAACATTGAGCGACTTGATATTTAACCATGTTAGGTTACTGGCCTGACCAAACGGTTGCAACAACAATGGCAACATCCAGCGACTTGATATTTAACCATGTTAGGTTACTGGCCTCACCAAACAGTCGCAAAAAACAACAATGGCAACATCCAGCGACTTGATATTTAACCATGTTAGGTTACTGGCCTGACCAAACAGTCGCAAAAAACAACAATGGCAACATCCAGCGACTTGATATTAAACCATGTTAGGTTACTGGCCTCACCAAACAGTCGCAAAAAACAACAACGGCAACATCCAGCGACTTGATATTTAACCATGTTAGGTTACTGGCCTCACCAAACAGTCGCAAAAAAAACAACAATGGCAACATCCAGCGACTTGATATTTAACCATGTTAGGTTAGTGGCCTGACCAAACAGTCGCAAAAAAACAACAATGGCAACATCCAGCGACTTGATATTTAACCATGTTAGGTTACTGGCCTGACCAAACAGTCGCAAAAAACAACAATGGCAACATCCAGCGACTTGATATTAAACCATGTTAGGTTACTGGCCTCACCAAACAGTCGCAAAAAACAACAACGGCAACATCCAGCGACTTGATATTTAACCATGTTAGGTTACTGGCCTCACCAAACAATCGCAAAATAAAACAATGGCAACATCCAGCGACTTGATATTTAACCATGTTAGGTTACTGGCCTCACCAAACAGTCGCAACAACAATGGCAACATCCAGCGACTTGATATTTAACCATGTTAGGTTACTGGCGTGACCAAACAGTTGCAACAACAACGGCAACATCCAGCGACTTGATATTTAACCATTTTAGGTTACTGGCCTCAGCAAACAGTTGCCAAAAACAACAATGGCAACATCCAGCGACTTGATATTTAACCATGTTAGGTTACTGGCCTCACCAAACAGTCGCAACAACAATGGCAACATCCAGCGACTTGATATTTAACCATGTTAGGTTACTGGCCTGACCAAACAGTCGCAACAACAATGGCAACATCCAGCGACTTGATATTTAACCATTTTAGGTTACTGGCCTCACCAAACAGTCGCAACAACAATGGCAACATCCAGCGACTTGATATTTAACCATGTTAGGTTACTGGCCTAACCAAACAGTTGCAACAACAATGGCAACATCCAGCGACTTGATATTTAACCATGTTAGGTTACTGGCCTCACCAACAGTCGCAAAAACAACAATGGCAACATCCAGCGACTTGATATTTAACCATGGTGGGTTACTGGCCTCACCAAACAGTTGCCAAGAAACAACAATGGCAACATCCAGCGACTTGATATTTAACCATGTTAGGTTACTGGCCTCACCAAACAGTCGCAACAACAATGGCAACATCCAGCGACTTGATATTTAACCATGTTAGGTTACTGGCCTCACGAACAGTCGCAAAAACAACAATGGCAACATCCAGCGACTTGATATTTAACCATGTTAGGTTACTGGCCTGACCAAACGGTTGCAACAACAACGGCAACATTGAGCGACTTGATATTTAACCATGTTAGGTTACTGGCCTCACCAAACGGTTGCAACAACAACGGCAACATTGAGCGACTTGATATTTAACCATGTTAGGTTACTGGCCTGACCATACGGTTGCAAAAACAATGGCAACATCCAGCGACTTGATATTTAACCATGTTAGGTTACTGGCCTCACCAACAGTCGCAAAAACAACAATGGCAACATCAAGCGACTTGATATTTAACCATGTTAGGTTACTGGCCTCACCAAACAGTTGCCAAAAAACAACTACTATGGCAACATCCAACGACTTTATATTTAACCATGTTAGGTTACTGGCCTCAGCAAACAGTCGCAAAAACAACAATGGCAACATCCAGCGACTTGATATTTAATAATGTTAGGTTACTGGCCTGACCAAACAGTCGCAAAAACCACAACGGCAACATCCAGCGACTTGATATTTAACCATGTTAGGGTACTGGCCTCACCAAACAGTCGCAAAAACAACAATGGCAACATCCAGCGACTTGATATTTAACCATGTTAGATTACTGGCCTGACCAAACAGTCGCAAAAACAAAAACGGCAACATCCAGCGACTTGATATTTAACCATGTTAGGTTACTGGCCTGACCAAACGGTTGCAAAAACAACAATGGCAACATCCAGCGACTTGATATTTAACCATGTTAGGTTACTGGCCTAACCAAACAGTCGCAAAAACATCAACGGCAACATCCAGCGACTTGATATTTAACCATGTTAGGGTACTGGCCTCACCAAACAGTCGCAAAAACAACAATGGCAACATCCAGCGACTTGATATTTAACCATGTTAGGTTACTGGCCTGACCAAACGGTTGCAACAACAATGGCAACATCCAGCGACTTGATATTTAACCATGTTAGGTTACTGGCCTCACCAAACGGTTGCAACAACAACGGCAACATCCAGTGACTTGATATTTAACCATGTTAGGATACTGGCCTGACCAAACGGTTGCAACAACAATGGCAACATCCAGCGACTTGATATTTAACCATGTTAGGTTACTGGCCTCACCAAACAGTTGCCAAAAAACAACTATGGCAACATCCAGCGACTTGATATTTAACCATGTTAGGTTACTGGCCTCACCAAACAGTCGCAAAAATAACAATGGCAACATCCAGCGACTTGATATTTAACCATGTTAGGTTACTGGCCTCACCAAACAGTCGCAAAAAACAACAACGGCAACATCCAGCGACTTGATATTTAACCATGTTAGGTTAGTGGCCTGACCAAACAGTCGCAAAAACCACAACGGCAACATCCAGCGACTTGATATTTAACCATGTTAGGTTACTGGCCTGACCAAACGGTTGCAAAAACAACAATGGCAACATACAGCGACTTGATATTTAACCATGTTAGGTTACTGGCCTAACCAAACAGTTGCAACAACAACGGCAACATCCAGCGACTTGATATTTAACCATGTTAGGTTACTGGCCTGACCAAACGGTTGCAACAACAACGGCAACATCCAGCGACTTGATATTTAACAATGTTAGGTTACTGGCCTCACCAAACGGTTGCAACAACAATGGCAACATCCAGTGACTTGATATTTAACCATGTTAGGTTACTGGCCTAACCTAATAGTTGCAAAAACAACGGCAACATCCAGCGACTTGATATTTAACCATGTAAGGTTACTGGCCTGACCAAACGGTTGCAACAACAATGGCAACATCCAGCGACTTGATATTTAACCATCTTAGGTTGCTGGCCTAACCAAACAGTTGCAAAAACAACGGCAACATCCAGCGACTTGATATTTAACCATGTTAGGTTACTGGCCTCACCAAACAGTCGCAAAAACAACGGCAACATCCAGCGACTTGATATTTAACCATGTTAGGTTACTGGCCTCACCAAACGGTTGCAACAACAACGGCAACATTGAGCGACTTGATATTTAACCATGTTAGGTTACTGGCCTCACCAAACGGTCGCAACAACAACGGCAACATCCAGCGACTTGATATTTAACCATGTTAGGTTACTGGCCTCACCAAACGGTCGCAACAACAACGGCAACATTGAGCGACTTGATATTTAATCATGTAAGGTTACTGGCCTGACCAAACGGTTGCAACAACAACGGCAATATTGAGCGACTTGATATTTAACCATGTTAGGTTACTGGCCTGACCAAACGGTTGCAACAACAACGGCAACATTGAGCGACTTGATATTTAACCATGTTAGGTTACTGGCCTCACCAAACGGTTGCAACAACAACGGCAACATTGAGCGACTTGATATTTAACCATGTTAGGTTACTGGCCTGACCATACGGTTGCAAAAACAACGGCAACATTGAGCGACTTGATATTTAACCATGTTAGGTTACTGGCCTCACCAAACAGTTGCAAAAACAACGGCAACATTGAGCGACTTGATATTTAACCATGTTAGGTTACTGGCCTCTTTAAACGGTTGCAACAACAACGGCAACATTGAGCGACTTGATATTTAACCATGTTAGGTTACTGGCCTGACCAAACGGTTGCAACAACAACGGCAACATCCAGCGACTTGATATTTAACTATGTTAGGTTACTGGCCTCACCAAACGGTCGCAACAACAACGGCAACATCCAGCGACTTGATATTTAACCATGTTAGGTTACTGGCCTCACCAAACGGTCGCAACAACAACGGCAACATTGAGCGACTTGATATTTAATCATGTAAGGTTACTGGCCTGACCAAACGGTTGCAACAACAACGGCAATATTGAGCGACTTGATATTTAACCATGTTAGGTTACTGACCTGACCAAACGGTTGCAACAACAACGGCAACATTGAGCGACTTGATATTTAACCATGTAAGGTTATTGGCCTAACCAAACGGTTGCAACAACAACGGCAACATTGAGCGACTTGATATTTAACCATGTTAGGTTATTGGCCTAACCAAACGGTTGCAACAACAACGGCAACATTGAGCGACTTGATATTAGGCAATTTTAGGTTACTGGACTGATCATACTGTTGCAAAAGACAACAACGGCAACATTCAGCCACTTGGTAGTTAACAATTTTTAGTTAATATAAAATAAACATTTTACATGTATATAGGTGTCATGATGGCCTTGCCCTCAGCAATAGCGATTTTGACCACCCTTTTATAACAATAAACTCTACAATAAGGCAATACAAACAAACCTATAAACTTGACCTTGTAATATTATCATTTCAGCGTGATGCAATGCCTACTTCCTGTTTCTAGTTCCCTCGACTATTAAACACATCACCTACCAGACGCATCATTATTTAACTTCCATTTAGTGTCCTAAAACCATTTAATGTCGTTTGTCAACTTTTACTACGGTGTAGAGTGTATAATCTTAAAACCATTGGTCAACCAGAGGACGCTGGTGTTAGTGACGTGTATTACCCAGTTAGTAGCCGCCCATTATTAAAACTGCTTCTAAGATGTATTTAAAGTGAGGCAGCAGCTGCCTTGTGAGATTGGATTTTGTCTGTTTTACATCCTTTTACGTTGACGACTTCTTATAGATTTTATAAATTTGATTCACACTATAGAACACAATGCTACCACCCAATCACAAAACATTCCGGCTGTTAAATAAATGATCAAGTTTATCTTTCGACATCTTTTAATTAATGCTTATGAACTTGTTGATCTTTTGATATGGTTAGAGACATTGGTGTTGATACTGCTGTAGAGTTTGCTGCTCCTGAAGGTGATGGTGATGATGATGATGGCGTTTGAGAAATATGCAAATTGATGATGCTAATACTCTTTATTGATGATGTTATCTTTGTTATGCTATATCGTCGTTTTCATCACATGATCAATTTACTCACTCATATTCAGATATACAATCTTATAACACTAACAGGGTTTACAATTACGATATTGTAGATGTGCAATACCGTGAAAATACCACGACGAAATTTAAAGATGAAAGTTAAGATACCATCCATAATCAACAGATGGATTGTCGAATGCACAGTCGTGTGAGTTGCATAGATATTGTGTCATCTGCTGTTGGTTCATGAGGCGTGAAACGTGTAGTGGCATAAATCAAATCATACAGACTAACAAAAATATGTTTTGCAGATGCCTTTACTTGCTTAATATAATCCAAATATTATGTTTCAAAGTCACGTTTGACGAGAAAACATGTTTACGAGATGTTGTGCAGATGCTAAGTGATGCGTTGGTTGCTCCATCAAAATGATATTAACATGGGGCCTTCTGCAATGTCCTCGTAAAACATGGATAATAGATTATTGTAGAGACTTGTGTGAAACATGGTATACAAATACAACGATACAGGTGAAATACAAACAACGCCCTGCCTATAGCCACCTTAGTATATTAAAAGATATTATGTTCATAATAACTTGGTGTTCCTTTGGATATAAGCATGTGACCTGAGTTTGAGAAGACAAATAACGTATAATTTAAATGTAATTAACATTCAAGTCCAACTGTTGGCTATTTATGCATGGTAATGTGTATATTATGTATATGGTATAAAATTTACTTATTAAAATGATTTAAGTACACAGCATTCCCTGTAACAAAGAGCCGGTTGCTTTATGTATTGTTGGCAATCTGACAGGAAAGTGTATAATATCATGATTCCACACTGTTAATATTAAACACTTGTCCCGCTGTGTTTATAAACGGCAAAAAATTATGAGAGTGAATCTATAATGTAAATAATATTTGACCGTGTTAACACTATGTGCGTGTTTTCAACATGGTATGCACATCAACAGGGATTAAATAAATTGTGGGTTAATGGTCCTTAAAGTACATGTTTGTTTTTAAAATTACCCCATGGTGTAGCACAAATTGATTAGAAAAGCTAATACTGTAGATTCCGATCAGACAACCAAATACTGTAGATCCCGGTCAGACAACCAAATACTGTATATCCCGATCAGACAACCAAATACTGTAGATCCCGGTCAGACAACCAAATACTGTAGATCCAGATCAGACAACCAAAAACTGTAGATCCAGATCAGAAAACCAAATACTATAGAACCCGGTCAGACAACCAAAAACTATAGATCCAGATCAGACAACCAAATACTGTAGATCCCGGCCAGACAACCAAATACTGTAGATCCCGGTCAGACAACCAAATACTGTAGATCACGGTCTGACAACCAAATACTGTAGATCCCGGTCAGACAACCAAATACTGTAGATCCCGGTCAGACAACCAAATACTGTAGATCCCGGCCGGAGAACCAAATACTATAGATCCCGATCAGACAACCAAATACTGTAGATCCCGGTCAGATAACCAAATGCTGTAGATCCAGGTCAGACAACCAAATACTGTAGATCCCGGTCAGACAATCAAAAACTGCAACCAAATACTGTAGATTCCGATCAGACAACAAAATACTGTAGATCCCGATCAGACAATCAAATACTGCAACTAAATACTGTAGATCCCGGTCAGACAACCAAATACTGTAGATCCCGGTCAGACAACCAAATACTGTAGATCCCGGTCAGACAACCAAATACTGTAGATCCCGGTCAGACAACCAAATACTGTAGATCCCGGTCAGACAAACAAATACTGTAGATCCCGATCAGACAATCAAATACTGCAACTAAATACTGTAGATCCCGGTCAGACAACCAAATACTGTAGATCCCGGTCAGACAACCAAATACTGTAGATCCCGGTCAGACAGCCAAATACTGTAGATCCCGGTCAGACAACCAAATACTGTAGATCCCGGTCAGACAACCAAATACTGTAAATCCCGGCCAGAGAACCAAATACTGTAGATCCCGGCCAGACAACCAAATACTGAAGATCCCGGTCAGACAACCAAATACTGTAGATCTCGACCAGACAACTAAATACTGAAGATCCCGGTCAGACAACCAAATACTGTAGATTCAGATCAGACAACCAAATACTGTAGAACCCGGTCAGACAATCAAATACTGTAGATCCCGGTCAGACAACCAAATACTGTAGATCCCGGTCAGACAACCAAATACTGTAGATCCTGGTCAGACAATTAAATACTGCAACCAAATACTGTAGATACCGATCAGACAAACAAATACTGTAGATCCTGGTAAGATAATCAAATACTGAAGATACCGATACGACAACCAAATACTGTAGATCCCGGTCAGACAACCAAATACTGAAGATACCGATCAGACAACCAAATACTGTAGATACCGGTCAGACAACCAAATGCTGAAGATACCGGCCAGACAACCAAATACTGTAGATCCCGGCCAGACAACCAAATACTGTAGATCCCGGTCAGACAACCAAATACTGTAGATCCCGGTCAGACAACCAAATACTGTATATCCCGGTCAGACAGCCACATACTGTAGATCCCGGTCAGACAACCAAATACTGTAGATCCCGGTCAGACAACCAAATACTGTAGGTTCCGGTCAAACAACCAAATACTGTAGATCCCGGTCAGACAACCAAATACTGTAGATCCCGGCCAGACAACCAAATACTGTAGATCCCGGTCAGACAAATAAATACTGTAGATCCCGATCAGACAACCAAATACTGTAGATCCCGGTCAGACAACCAAATACTGTACATACCGATCAGATAAATAAATACTGTAGATCCCGATCAGACAACCAAATACTGTAGATCCCGATCAGACAACCAAATACTGTAGATCCCGGTCAGACAATCAAATACTGTAGATCCCGATCAGACAACCAAATACTGTAGATCCCGATCAGACAACCAAATACTGTAGATCCCGGTCAGGCAAATAAATACTGCAGATCCAGATCAGACAACCAAATACTGTAGATCCAGATCAGACAACTAAATACTGTAGATCCCGGTCAGACAATCAAATACTGTAGATCCCGATCAGACAACCAAATACTGTAGATCCCGATCAGACAACCAAATACTGTAGATCCCGGTCAGGCAAATAAATACTGCAGATCCAGATCAGACAACCAAATACTGTAGATCCAGATCAGACAACTAAATACTGTAGATCCAGATCAGATAACCAAAAACTGTAGATCCCGATCAGACAACCAAATACTGTAGATCTAGGTCAGACAACCAAATACTGTGGATCCAGATCAGACAACCAAAAACTGTAGATCCAGATCAGACAACCAAATTCTGAAGATCCCGGTCAGACAACCAAATACTGTAGATCCCGGTCAGACAACCAAATACTGTAGATCCCGGTCAGACAACCAAATACTGTAGATCCTCATCAGCCAGCTCCCGTTTACATTCATTAGCAATACAAACTATTTTTCTTTCCATGCAGTTGCCAGTAGAAAACTGGTGATTTGTATGTAAGGGGCCTACTATTAATATATAGCCTCTTAAGGATTTATGTTTTGTTACGTAACGACAAAAACTGAGCTTAAAGTGTACGTCGTCGCCGATTTTGGACCGTTGCAAACCAGCTGATTTTAACCAATCAGAAAGTGGCAGTACTTTTGCCCCTTAAAATATGCTCACAAGCGTATCCATTTGTTCAATTTATACGCAAGGTATTTATATTTAACAAATAGTACGTATGCAAAATGCTTTTACCAGAAGAAACGTTTTCAGATGTTTTAAATGAAAAAAGTGTTATATTTAACAAATGAAACAAATGGTTATACTGAACTTATTTCAATACTCTGGTATTTCGTGAGTCACGCATAATTGTCCATATCACACAAATATGCCCTGATAACATTCGGAATGTTAAACAGCGGTTCTTATCCCTAGATAAGCGGAGTTAATTACATGCAAATAGCGGTTATTTTCTCTACAACTCACAAATTTGTCTTCATGATCAACCATTTGTAGCGATTGTCTACTTACCGTTCACTAAACTGTTTACACTTGGAATGAGTTTTAACTTGATAATTGTAGATGGTGTGGATATACATACGACTGATATGACTTGTCCGATTTTCAGTTATCGCCAATTTATCAAATCATGTATTTGAGTCAAAACGTGAAAACATAAAATGAGTTTAACGATAATCGAAAATGGAGATGGAATGTGCATTTAAGATTGTTAGCAAAATTTGTGTTTCTTTCATTAGATTTCATATCGATGTTGTATTTAATGGTCAGTCTCTACACAGATTTGATATTTTAAGGTTATTATAGTTATATGGGAATCAGCAAACTGTCAAGGTATCTGTACTTAAGTTTGTGAAGGAAGCTGACCAGAATATACATCTTTATTTCCTCCAGTTACATGAAAATTGTACAAGACAAACACTTATATAGGGACACAAGCATTACACTATGAACATGTTAAACTACACGAAAACAATCGTCCATTTGAGATACAAAATATTAAAAAACATGATATCATACATTGGTATCATATTATATAAATGATACAAATAGAGTAATAGATCAATAGAAACACTTCCCTGTTGCCCGTTATATATGCAAACACCAGACATTAATACATATTAAGATAGGAATAAACATACGAAAAACAATTCGTATAGAATTTACATGAATTGCTACCTTCAAGAACGTAATTGCATACAGTAGAACGTGTTCAACTTGATATGTGAATGTGTGTATATTTCATTCCTGCATAATCAGCTTTTACCACTAAAATTGAACCTACATTTTAAATACAAAACAACAACAACAACAACAACAACCAACGCACTTTTATTAACCAAACAATGTAAAGACAGATTATGCTGCAGATCGTCACAATGGCGAAACACTTAATTAAGTCATTGTGTTAATTGTTCCCATGCTAAGCATTAAACGACCAGGCGTATGTAGATCCAGCTCAGCCAACCCCATCTTCGGGCTGTCTGACCAGGTTCTGCACGTTTTACTGTGACGCCTTAATAAAAATGTTTAGACTGACTGACAATATGTGTTCTTAAGTTATAAAATGTAGCAAAATCAGGGCTTAATTTAAAAAAAATAATTGATATGCTGGCAAAACCTTGTAGTAATTCCGTCTCACCAGTCACAACTAAAGTACGTTTGTGTAATAATTGCACATAAAGAACGAAATACATAAACATTCTAATGCATTTTATAGCTAGTGCAATGGGCATGAGAAATAACAATACATTAAACATACACATGTACCTGGTTGGGAAAAGAGACATAGTTATGCAGGGATTTGATTTATCGGATAAAGACACTGGTGTGTCTGAATCAAATCGTGTTTCATGACAGATAGTGCAATTTCTTACCTTAATCTGAGTCATACCTAGTGAAATCTTTGTTGATGAACGATTCTACTTGTTCGTACACCTGAGCCCGCTACATTAGGTAATATCGTGTAACCAGCATTACATTACTCATTTGACAACTACTTCGTGGATGTTATGTTATACGACAAATTGCCGAAGGCTCAGCAGCAAATAGTGTAGATTCTGGTCAGAGATCTCCAACTGGATCAATAATATGTAACATAGGCTGAACATCGGCACGTAGGTGGGCGAAATGTTAAAATTTCAAATCGTGCGTTTGCATATTTTGGCGCTGCCTTTGTGTTGCATAATAGCTAGAGATAACGCAAAAAATAAAAGTGTATGTATTCACAGTTAGGGGGAACATCCATTATCACAAGTGGTTATTGCATTTTCTTCGTGGGAAGCTTCAAACATGAGTGTTGAATAAATGTATTTTCAAGGTAAATCTGCGTTATTGTTTGCACACAAATGGTTAAACCCCTCACTGTGTTAATGAGCAAAGCATTATGGGAACATGGCTACAAAAGTAGAAAGCGTAAATGTAAAATAATGGTAGTTTGCTTTAATCACTATAGGCACATGCCTATACATTTTTGAAAGGGAAAATATATAAAAATAAAAGAGCTGCAAGCACTGTGGAATTCACTCCTTCTGAAAAGAAAAGTAGTCAAATTTAGTGAGCAATTAGAACTGATGTAAATAAACTGATGCATATTAGTTTGTGTAAGATAATCTCCCCATCTGAAAAAGACTAATTCTGCCTTCAATGTTGTGAACGTAAGAAGAAGGTAAAGAGTCAGATCACAGCAGCTCAGCGAAAAGTTACTGGTGTAGGTAGTAAGGCGAGAAAGGCGGTTACCGGTCAAATCACATGTACTGGTGTAAGAAGTAAGGCGAGAAAGGTGGTTATCGGTCAAATCATATTTACTGGTGTAAGAAGTAAGGCGGGAAAGGCGGTTACCGGTCAAATCACATGTACTGGTGTAAGTAGTAATGCGAGAAAGGCGGTTACCGGTCAAATCACATGTACTGGTGTAAGTAGTAAGGCGAGATGTGGTTACCGGTCAAATCACATGTACTGGTGTAGGTAGTAAGGCGAGAAAGGCGGTTACCGGTCAAATCACATGTACTGGTGTAAGAAGTAAGGCGAGAGAGGTGGTTATCCGGTCAAATCATATTTACTGGTGTAAGAAGTAAGGCGGGAAAGGCGGTTACCGGTCAAATCACATGTACTGGTGTAAGTAGTAAGGCGAGAAAGGCGGTTACCGGTCAAATCACATGTACTGGTGTAAGTAGTAAGGCGAGATGTGGTTACCGGTCAAATCACATGTACTGGTGTAAGTAGTAAGGCGAGAGAGGTGGTTACCGGTCAAATCACATGTACTGGTGTAAGTAGTAAGGCGAGAGAGGTGGCTACCGGTCAAATCACATGTACTGGTGTAAGTAGTAAGGCGAGAGAGGTGGTTACCGGTCTCATCTCATGTACTGGTGTAAGTAGTAAGGCGAGAGAGATGGTTACCGGTCAAATCACATGTACTGGTGTAAGAAGTAAGGCGAGAGAGGTGGTTACCGGTCAAATCACATGTACTGGTGTAAGTAGTAAGACGAGAGAGGTGGTTACCTGGTCAAATCACATGTACTGGTGTAAGAAGTAAGGCGAGAGAGGTGGTTACCGGTCAAATCACATGTACTGGTGTAAGAAGTAAGGCGAGAGAGGCGGTTACCAGTCAAATCACATGTACTGGTGTAAGTAGTAAGGCGAGGGAGGCGGTTACCGATCAAATCACATGTACTGGTGTAAGAAGTAAGGCGAGAGAGGTGGTTACCGGTCAAATCACATGTACTGGTGTAAGTAGTAAGGCGAGGGAGGCGGTTACCGGTCAAATCACATGTACTGGTGTAAGTAGTAAGGCGAGGGAGGCGGTTACCGGTCAAATCACATGTACTGGTGTAAGTAGTAATGCGAGACAGGCGGTTACCGGTCAAATCACATGACCACAATTCATCTACCGCCCTAGAGTGTGGTTTATTTATCAATTCGATATCCAATAAGTGTTTGCATTTTATAATCACATACGCTAACGCAGTGAATATAAGCACGCCCAAAATGCAATAAAACTGAAAGGTATAAGGGTTGGGCATTTCTTCTGCACAAATGTACTTATGTTAAATTAAACTAAAGATAAATACAATAAAGCCACTTATTTGAAAACTTTCAAAATTTCCTTAACCCCGAATGCCGACTGCAGTCACATACGTAAGCTCTGCCAAGTGCGGTTATAATTATATGTGACGGATAACTTACGTATGTTTTAACTTAAAAGTTTTAAGTGCAGATTTAGGGTGTATAAACATTAAACACAGCAAACCCTCTATACCCGGACATTAGGGCTTCTGTTTATAGAAAAGTCAAAGAAACTGTGCGCGACCTTCTAAACTAAACTATACTTTTCATGGGTATTGCTCTCTTTCCAGTGAGATTTAATATTTTATATTATGTTAGGATGTCTTACAGAAATTAATGATATAAATGTATCTATATATCATTATCGGATAGGCTGGCCATGTCATTATAACTCCAACAGTCGGTTGTTTTAAATTATTCACAACAGTTTTAAACGGTTTTATAGGAAATAAAAACGAACTCATCGATGAATTTAGTTCTAATAAATATAATTATAGGCCTTCAAAAGTATATCAGTTCTAAGTGAAACAAAGTGTTGGCCTTAATAAGTGGTACGTGCATCCATTCACTGTTCATTCATTAAAATACAGAAGGCTGTTAAAGTAAACCCGAATCTTTCCCTATGATTTGGCTTTGCATTTACTTACTTGTTACCCGTTTCAAATTTCAGTTCATTTCACAGTAGGACTGACCTTAAGTTTGACCCCGATGTCAACCATTTATTGCAACCGGTGTGAGGGTAAGATTGATGTTCCTGTGGTTTACTTGTGAAGTAGTGTTAGGTGACCTGACCTGACTGCATGTACTGACTGTTTTGATTCTCTTTTCTGCACCAGGCCGCACTGCCTTATCAATTAAGGTCCTATGAAATGGACCCCCGGAACGATTGTCAATTTGGGAGTTCAACCAGGGTAACACGTATTCAGCTAAAGGTGCTGAATGGTTCTTCGCTGACTATTTCAGTAACAATTACTAAAACTCTTTTACAGGTTACAGAAGCAGGGCCAGATACGTGACGAACTACTATGGAAGTGCCATTTTGTAACTGTGATCAGTGTTAAAATGGTGCTAAATATCGACCCCCCAAACTGTCCATATATTGTTCAAGAAAGACACATTTTCGGTGTCTTCCACAAATTGTGCCATCTTACGAGTAGCCTACCACAGGTAGGTAAAAGGCCGATTTGGCCCTCTAAAGCCACACCAATCCATACCTTGCATGTGAGCAATACTCCGTTTGTTTGCAACTCCTGTCGACGCCGCATTGTGTAAACAAATATCTATAAATTATTGGACAGATTATGAACCTCAAGATTTCACGTCGTGGCCCTTATCTATGTTGTAATTTGCGATTTCCGCTCTAGACGCAGACGGCAGTTTTGTGGTGCTGTGTAAACATACACGGAATGTGACAGTAACCAGCAGTCTCCACATGAAAGGTCAGGTATCTTCAAGTACACAGGAAACTGTCGACAGAGAAGGAAAAGGGACTTTGGGCCTGATGAACGAGACTTGATCGAGATGATCATATTTTGATCTAGTTTTCAAACGTATGATATCATTTTATTTATTCTTAAAAGTAAAATCAGGGAATGTTCACGTTTTAAAAGCAAATTGTTTTGATTTTATTATTAAACATGCTTACCTTGATCCCCGATATGTATACAAGCATGACCTCCAACGACAGTCACGTGCTTTTCGAGTCAGCAGTGGTACCTGTAACGGTAGCTCAGCAATACGCACAGTAACCAGTGTGATGAGTCTGGGTAACCAACTAAATAAAACAATTAATAAATATATAAATAAAAATAAATCAGCAGATTTGATCACATACAATCGATAGAAGGTAAGTAGCAACTCTGTTCAGAAAAAACATCACAGCGGAAAAAATTAAGCACGGCTTTGTACACATGCAAACAAATCTTTCTAGTGAAAATGTTGTGTGTTTCAGTGTTAGTGCAATTTCACTTGCTTTTCAAGTAACTGAAAACGGATAGAAATTTTCAAAATTCAGAGTGGATGGTCCAGTTCTATTTCTTTTTAAAAGATTGTTGTTGTGTAGTTGTCTTCTGTGACCAGCCAACAAACAACGGAAAATACCAATTTTGGCAAGGGGTATATTCGCGAACTCATGGTCCTTTTCCGTGATTACAGGCCCTAGCTTAGTTAACTCGTTTTTATTCATCGCAACGACACAAGTATAGTAATAAGGCAGATTGTTTATTGGTGGATGGTTATCACAGAGAATTGGAATTGTCTATGCACCAACATATAGGCTCGAAGACCAACACTCTACGGAATTGGGGTGGGAATGGGGGGGGGGGGGGGGGGGCGTAGGGTGTGTGTATGGCATCCCCACTTGGGTTTCGAACTGATGCGCTGAGGGCCTGAGGTGTTACAAGTCCGCGACCCTGACAAGTCTTGTCCTATTGGTGGGAGCCCCAGAACCGGTAACTTAGTATTCAATGGGTTAAGCATTTTAATGTCTGCAAACTAATGCAAATGGTTTACCTCGTCTAAAGCGACATACTGAGGGATTAAATATAATCGCATGATCAATATTATACCGATAATTACATCAGTAAACAAATTACCGCCATATCGGTTGTCAATCTCCAGCTAAAGTCATACGATCATAACCACGAGACTAGACAATGTTATACCTGCCGCGGTGGAGTGAACAGGCTGTACGAGCAGGTGCTTTATGAAAATATTATTTGAATTCGCCTGTTTTATTATTATCCCTTGTGCTAACTGTTTACTTTTGCTCCTTTCAAATGTGACATCGGCCGAGTCACAAAACTACAGAAAACGTCCTATCATGTTTGCAATTTTGAGGAAAAATTATACTTAAACAGCTCTTTAATCATACCAGCTCATCTTGAATCAGTTCAACTGAAGCAGAATTTTATTTTTGACAATAAGATTACCATTTGGAAACAAGTTTAATGATATAAAATCATTGTCCCTTTCAAATGATGTCTTTTCTATCAGTAATTTATTGTAATTTTCTATATTTTATTCTGCATTGTATAAACATGATTACCGATTTCCGAAATTATTGCGGATCTGTATCTCTATTGTGAACGTATTTAAAGTAAACAATGGATAAACAGCAACGTGAGGATGGGATTCAAAAGAGTAACTGTAAATGTTAATAAATTATGTTTATATTCAGGAAGAAATGGCGGGAAAACCTGTTTGCATTGATTTGAATTTCAATTATGTCAACCCGCTTTCAAACGACATACATACAAATTGCAAACGGATGTGGCGCCAATGAAATATTTGAAATAAATGTTCCCTATTCCTATTTATACACTCTCTTGAGTGCTTGTAATTTGTTTTCCACGCCAATCTTTTCAAATGTTTTATTCGTTCACAGATTGATTTCTATGAATGTAAAGAGAATCCGCAGTCGAAGAGTTAATCTCACTTCATTAACGTTTCGTGCTAGGAATACGCCCTCTAGCGGGGAGTTTCATTCAATTTGATTCATTTTTATTTTTGGTCCGTGCGCGCAGCGTGAGTCGCCGAAAAACAAACAAAAACATCTGCCGCTTACGGGTGCTCTGATAGTTTGCTTTTTTACGTGATACAACATGGCACACGTAACACCGATTGATATAATGTGTGGCATAAATTAGTGGGCCGTGCCGAGATGCAATGTCAATAATAAGGCACTAGTACAGCCTCTTGTCCGACCCTCGAACTCTAATGTAGTTCATTCATAGTACTGGATAACAGCACAACACGAGAAACTTCAAAAACCGATACCAATTATTGCAAAATCTTGACACAGAATAAGTAGTGGTCGGTGTTGAAACTAATCGTTTCTATGATACGGAATTTTATCAGTTGTTTGATTTGGTTTCTTTGATTTTACGTTTTCTGTAGGATGTCGATGTTTGTCTACGTCTTGTTAGCGTATTAGACATTCTCGAATACGCAGTTGGCAATGCCTTATTGTTTGATTTGTTTGAAATAGTTATACGTTGAGTTTGATAGTTAGTTCTTGTTAACAACAACTTAAAGAAAAATGTCATGAATCTCCATCAGAAGATTGAAGTTAATCCACGTCAAAGCTTCAACCCAAATTAACATCCCCCCAAATTAGTCAACATTGACCCAAGATAGTTTTTATGATTTAACACTACTTTTTAAGATATTAACAAACGTGAAGTAGAAACAACGTACAATACGTATATAAAAAACACTTTATTACATTCAAGGGATAGAATTTTATGATCGTACATTTGACAAATACTAGTTTGCGGTAACATACCAGTGCAGCGATAACATTCCTGTCAAAATATCGCAAAATCACGGGGTTAGCTCTAACTACCGGCATTTTGCGCATTAAAACAAAACTTACGTTAAAACCCTATCAACTCCATTAAACTAACAAAATCTGTAGAAATATGTTCCATATAGGAAGGAACAGAAGAATGAGCAAAGCAATTCTGATTGATCACAGCATGGTACTTCAATCCAATAAAACATACAAACAAGTTGTGAATGAAACGCACCATACATATAACATTAGCATAACAAGGGGTTAAGTTAAAAGTTGCTAGTTAACCGCGTGCCTTTCGCAATGTATGATGGTACTACGTAAAGCATGTATTTATCAAAAATTTGTAGCGCTGTTGGTAGAGTATTAGAGAAATAATATTAAATATACAATATTAGTATAAAATAATATAAATTTAAATTATAATTATAACTAGTCTCTGTGTCGAACCATACAAAACCAAATGCTATCTTTTCTGCTTCTATTACATTTAAGATTTTTTTTCAGCCTTTTTTGATAGCTTTCAAATAAGCGGTTACTCAATTTATCAACAGAAATTTTAATAGCATTGTAATTTGTACCAAAGACCAATTAAACAGGAATGGAGAAAGTGAAGCAGTGTGTCTGCGGTAAATCCATTACACAGACTAATTTTAGTTTTAAGATATTAAATCTTTAGAAATTATTAATAATTTCATAATTATTTTGTTATTATCTTCACCTAAATAGAGAAAAAGAATATGTTTTCGTCACATGTTCAGATACATAACTTATTACTAAAATGACATTTGTAATATATTTGTCCTATATTAAAAACGGTCCAAACAAAACACATTTCCCCCGTTCTACCAGCTACATGCAGATTGTTAAGCAGGGCATTTACTGTTGCGATTCAATAAGCGGATCATTCTAAAGAAAAGGAAATAGGAAATGGGTCGACTATCATTAAATACCATTGAATAGCTGTAAATGAAGTTGGTTTCTAACAGTATAGTGCGACTCTTCAGTATAATTACAGGATAGAAGAAGGCTATACAACAAATACACCAACACAGGGTGCCAGTATTGAACTATAATTGTAGTGTCTGTGTACAATAATTCGAGAACATATACAATTATAGCAATTTTCTGTTATTAACACACTTGGCTAGATCAACTATTCATCATTTCGGTTAATTTTTTCCATTTTTTCTGAAGTTTTCAGAAAGGTTTTGGGTTGATTTAATTTTTTAAAAGAGATGAAATCATAAATGCATAGGTAGTGGGCCTATAGTTGCCAACCTATAACACCTACCCCTTACACCGCGTTTGATTTCGAGTCTTAGACAGGACGAAAACAATTCTTGTGAAGTGTTCTTTCAGATGACATTCGGTGTGCCGATACTTGTGTCAGATGGTTACTGTTAGGGGCTTGCTCATTTCCGCGGGGGCCCGAAACCTGAGTGGACGAGAGCTTTCATTCGAGAGCTCTTCCGGCTGACCTGCAGTGCGCCGGTGGTTCTACCCAGTCTTGTGATCCTCATCTTCCACATATAAGCTGAACTTTGCCCATAAGAAAAGATAAGCAAGCAAAAGGTGTCTTCCGCCATTTTAAAATAGCCATGACGACACTAACCGCCTTTGTCATAGCGACAATAAATGGGTTCATGCCATAACGTCAACAACTGTGTACATGCCATGACGACACTAACTGCCTTTGTCATAGCGACGATAAATGTGTTCATGCCATAACGTCAACAACTGTGTACATGCAATGACGACACTAACTGCCTTTGTCAAAGCGACGATAAATGGGTTCATGCCATAACGTCAACAACTGTGTACATGCCATGACGACACTAACTGCCTTTGTCATAGCGACGATAAATGGGTTCATGCCATAACGTCAACAACTGTGTACATGCCATGACGACACTAACTGCCTTTGTCATAGCGACGATAAATGTGTTCATGCCATAACGTCAACAACTGTGTACATGCCATGGCGACACTAACTGCCTTTGTCATAGCGACAATAAATGGGTTCATGCCATAACGTCAATAGCTGTGTCAATGCCATACCGACAATCTCTGCCTTTGTCGTTCGTTAGCTGAAGGCCTTCCTGAAATAGCCACAAAAAAAACTCGACGGGATGGACGACTGTTGACTACTCAAACAGCTCATCCATGGCCGCCCCAAGCCATGAACACATGAATGTTATGTACAGGTGTTATAATAGTCAACATGATATTCGTGATTTAAACGAAGTCTGGTACTTAAAATGTACATTCTTAAATAATGTTGTATTTTATCCATTGATGATCTGAAAAGTGACTCGTTTTAAGATCAGATTTTTTCAGGTTCATCTTATCATCAGATTATCTGTAATCTTAAATGGTTTATGCAATCTCAATGAAATGATCTTCCTAATATATTATCAAAAACAGCGCAATCACAATCACAAAAGTGAATTTAGTATACAGATAGATCACATAATTTGTTTAAATCACTTAATGTATGAACATTTTTAAATCTTAAAAACAACAACAATCCCAATAAACGTCAAGTTATTTTAGCAAGAGAAACAATATATCATCAGCAAATGTTATAAACAATTTATCAATAGTTATTATAGGGACACACATTTATCGAATCCAGGAAAACTGTCGATCCACCTGCGCTTGAGATTCTGATCAAATAAGTTTTATATTTACGATTAAGAAACATATTTATCTATTTGGATTCCCTCTTACCTCTATGCAGTTTTCGCTTGGATAGGTGCGTAAAATACTGCCGAACATAACTGGATTAAGCTCACGGTTTCTATGCAGGTGGATTTTTGCTCAGGTTAACTTGAACTAAAAACCTTTGTCGTGATGCAATTTTGTCACTTTTTTTGACATTCGCCGTATAGAAAACTGCCATTTAAATGTAACGGAAATGCTATTCAAGTTAACAACAACAACTTTATGTTAATTAAATTACAAGATTTTTTTTTGGCAGGAGCAACGTGTGCAATTTGCGCGGGAATCTTTTGTAGGTCATGTTTACTGTACATAAAATGTACAGTAAAACATACATTGGTATTTTATTTATCTTACCACATATAAATACACACATATAGACACACGAACGCATGCACGCATCATCGTCTACTTGACCTCGACCACATTATCTCGCCTTAATTAATTTTACTTATCATCGCCTATATATATATATATACAAGTCATTATAAATTATATAATTATTAATTTATATCGACTTGTACGAGAGTTAACAAAATCGACTCGTTAGATATATTTTAAATAAAGCCATCTTAATTTAGTCCCTTTTCTCGTTGTATGCATCGTGTCTTATTTTGTATAGAAGTTGAAATTCAATACACTTAGTAAGATACAGGTTTCCACTGAGAGTGACAATAATCTCTATGGGTATGAAATTGCTTCACTTTATTTCCATATCAAAGTGTAAGTGCATCCTCAGATGCTGAATATCAACCCAACCCACTTAATAGCTTCATTCTAAAACCGTGACAATGTTTTTCAATTACAAGGGGCTTAAATTTCCACTATAACGTCCTGTAATTGCCTTTCTCTTCCCCCTCTTTGCATTACAGCACTTGACGAAATTACTTTAGTGTCAGAAAATTGAAACGGACAAAAGCCTCGAAGAGCCTGCGTAGTCACCAGAATTGCCCGACTTTAACAACCCAACGTGACAAGTCTTTTAAAGCATATTGAGTAACTTGTAAAGAAGTACCCTCCTAAATTACCTTCCTACGATATTAGCCTACCCACCTGCGCATAAATAACCGCCCTCTCTCGAAAAAAGACTTCATTTGGCGGAAGATGAGGAGAAAACGGATATAAAGAGGGAGTTGAATTAGACTTAAGATTCTATTGCCGTTTGTGGTAGACTGACTGAAAAGACTAGCTCTCTCTGAAATCGACAATCGGAGAGGGGATCACGTAGACACATCTTGTACTCTAGTTCACAATTGGTTCAACCTTATGGTCCGTGTGTCTGTTTACGTAATTTCCAATAGTCGAAGATGATTGTTGAATTTGCAGACAAAGACATCAAGTAACAGGACCTCTTGAAAACCGGATCCTCTTAAGAAAATTAGAATAAGTTCTTAGGGCTTATGTAAATGTCGAGCCATTTTACTCTCGCCCTATTAAGAGATATCTCAATACAATATGGATACAGAAGTGGTCTCAAAATTTTTGAAATTTTTAGCTGAAACTCTATCTTTAGTTGATTTATTTTAAACAGGCCTCTTTTGGAAACCCACTTGTCCGTAAAAGACGATGTTAACAGATCCACACACACACATTTCAATTGTTGTCGTTTTTTAAACTTTTAATTCGAAGAAACAGCATGTTTGTATGTCATTTTACCTGCTACTGTTCATACACCACGCTATAAAGGTAGTGGCAACACACGGTATGCGCCAGGATAACACTTTTTTTCATATGACGCCAAGATCATTGATTAAAATTAAACCTCACAATCATACTCTTTATATAATACAAAGTTCTTTGTATCGTTCAAACTGACAAATTGTCAAGGCAGTCTTCAACCGAGATGATGCATTCTGCAGCTTCCCAGTTACACAGCAAGCTGTCCGTCAACCTCATGTGCTGACAGTAATGGGCAAACAACTTGGTAATGTCCCGCAAAACATTGTAATGCTGCCGTAAATGTCGGCCAGCTTGAGCGGTATGGTCTAAATAACGCATTGTATTTTAGAGGCGTCTTTGTTATTTGTTGACTTCCATTAATTTGAATTGTTTACAGCTGTTGTTTAAACCGATGGCTTATAATTTTGTTAATATTTTATTTTTGTTATTTTCAAGCAGAATATTTTTCTTATAGCCAAATCATCACAATATATTCATTTATACTTGAAATACGCTTACTTAGATATATATTGAGCTTGAAAGCCTACTTTACGTGCTGGTGAAGTTTATATCGTGTAAAGCGTTTCAAAAAGTCAGATAATATACATGTACTAATATTAAATAGAATTAATGTATGAATATTTGTATAAAAATTCTCATCTTATTAAAATCATTTAATATTGGGAACGTTTCAGTACAGGTAATTTGTAACTATATCTTTGTATGTATTTAGAGATCTGATATAACATTAAAACAATACATTTTGTGACAGCTGTGGCGATGTTGCTGGACGATTTCAAAAACATTGAAAAAGTCTCCGCCTTGTGGGACATAAAATTATCATATACGCA
This sequence comes from Sinonovacula constricta, assembly GCA_007844125.1. Taxonomy (NCBI): domain Eukaryota; kingdom Metazoa; phylum Mollusca; class Bivalvia; order Cardiida; family Solecurtidae; genus Sinonovacula; species Sinonovacula constricta. The sequence goes on along the minus strand of CM017569.1, from coordinate 22,438,078 downwards.
TGTTGTACTGGTCTTTTGTATGCAACAATTTTCTACATACTGCAGGTAGTTGGGCATTTTTCTGAAGGATGAAAACTGGTTTAGTGAACCTAAAGACTGTGTAGTATTTCCTTTGTCAATACGACCGATATGGCACACACTTGCATAATTCCGAACATTTTATTGTAAACCCGTCATTAACGAACTTATCAAATGTATCTAAAAGGTTCATTCAACCACAAAGGATCAGTTGCCAACTCCTATTAACTGCTTTGTCTTGCTTGTTTAAACCTACCTTACGCAATAAAAACAAACATGCACACAGCGTACTTAATAGCGTGCGTGCAATGGTTAAATTAAACACTCGAATTCCACGCATATCTATTAAGGAGAACATGTTTAAGCATTCGTGTAATTAAGCCTATAAAAATGGACGAATGTTGATACCTGCCCGAACAATACCGTCCCGAGGACATAATATTTGAACGCAGGTATCAGGGAACTTAAAGACAAACTGTACGACATACACAAAATCATTTTCTTGCTCGGTCCAGTTCGGTGAAATTCGTAATCGTGGTTTACATTTGTGATAGACTGTGCTTAAATTCTTACTAGGTTTCTGACTGCAGACATGTCCAACAAGGGTTATTCGAATTGTTTATTGGTCATTGTGCCACACATTTCTTGTTTTGAATTTTTTAAACAAATGTGATTTGGTACTATTATCTGGTAGAATTCAAATAAAATATGTTGGAATAAGCCACGATATTAATCTTGTCCAAAGAAATAATTTCTTACCAAAAAGTTGTATATATATCTTTTTTCTTGAAACTTAATTGCAATAATAACAGAAACGACCTGGTGAAATGATATCGAATAATAGTGTCTAAATCATGTCCTTTTTATGACTACAAAAGCCGCCTAATTCCGATTAATCGAGACCGCCGAAGAAGGACAGCTAAAACATAGACGGACAGCGACATCTGAGCCACTAGCAAAAACAAACATCTTGTTCGTTGTCCTCTGCAGTGTCAGTAACGACTCGCAAGTCCAATAGACCGACTCGACTCGCTGTGGGCCGTTTTGGGTTTAAGGGATAAACTCCGTATCTCCTCAGTGCCTATAGCAGAGATTTGACATCAAGGTGTATCAAAGAGGACAAGTTTAAAGAAAAATATTTAGTCATTCAGAGAGACTGGGATTTAAAAATCTCGAAAGAGAAGGGAAAGTGAACTACGAATGGTGGGCTTGTAATAAGTAGTTCTACGTGTATGCCGTGATATAGCGGATTGATACATGGATTGTAGTGCATGTTGAGGTTTAGGCAAAAACGGTGTAGGAGAAATTAAATGTGTATAGTGTTTATGACATGTGTGGTGACATAAACATTTGAGTGGTTTATAGCCTGAATGGGACTTTGTTAAAAGTGAG